>JAACNH010001285.1:0-45067 GCA_019447015.1 Hymenochirus boettgeri
AATACCCCCCAACTTAACTGGCCCCCCACCATGTAGTGTTTAGTTTAATCCTTACCTCACATCCCAAACTCCATTGGTTTTTTCTTCCTGTAGGTCCCCCCACCCAAGGTTCCAAAAAAAAAACTGCCCCACCAGGGGGCTAGCAGCGGGTCATATAGGAACACTGCCTTTGATTAAACCTGGGGGGCCTCCCGGAGATTCCTGCCACATGCGTGGGCTTGCAGTCCCTTCCCCCCCCCATCCCCCTCCCGTTCTTAACTATCACTCCCCCTTAACAATAAACCCCCTTTTTAACTTTTTCTGCGCTCCCCATTTGTCCCCCAGCCCCAAAATGCATTGGTTTGTTTTTTTTAAAAAAGCTCCCCAAAAACTTCTTTAACTTACTCTTCCGCTTTCCCCGCTGCACTGAATGGGGACCGGGCAAAGCAGGTTCCGTTGATTGGTGGCGGCTCAGCCAATCACAAGGGACGCGGGGGGACTGACGGTCCCGCCCCCTCTGCTTGCATTTTCACTTGCACAGGGCAGAAGGGCCGGCAGTGCTGCGGCGGAGGAAGGGCTCGAGGGGGAGGTAAGTTAAAAAGAGTTTGGGGGGGGGGGGGGGGCTCTGGGGGCTTCTGAAAAAAAAAAAAGGGAAAATTGCGGGTTGGGGCTGGGGGGGAAACAATGGGGGGCAAAGGAATTTATATTAAAAAAATTTATTTTCGGGGGTGGACATTTAGCCTTAAGGCAAAACATATACCCAAGTGCTTGGACACTAGCGCACTGTACTTAAACCAACCCCAGGTACCCAAGTTACTGGGCCACTTAGCCCATTATATCTAATCATCTATCTAAATCTATTTGTCGATTATGTCATCTATCTATTCTTCTAATTCTTACTTCTGTCTAGCCTATCTATCCTTCTTAATCTATCTATGGGAATATTTCGAGTCTATTTTTCTATTTCTTTTACGGTCTGTCTATTATGTTCAAATATCTATATACTATCTTACTTATCTCTTCTATCTATTCTATTTTAATCTATTCTTTACTGTCCCACTGGCACTAAGGCCCAACTGTACTTTAAACCAACAATTGTTACCCAAAGTACTGGGGGGGGGACACTAAGCACTATAGCATTTTCCCCAAAAAGGTACTGACACTGCACTATTATGGGGCATGTACCCAAAGTTTTTACTGAACTAGACACTGGAGCTGTTACCCAAAGTACTGACCACTAGGCCCACTGTATTAACCAACCATTGTAACCAAAGGGACTGGGACAAATAGCCCCCACGGTTTACTTTAACAAACCTACATGTACCCCACGGTAAATTACCCACTGGGTACTGTTTTATGCCATTGTACCCAAAGAGTACTGGACCCCACTAGCACTGTATGCAGTACCAAGTTTTTAACTGGGGACTCTTAAGCCCAATGGTTTATTCAAAAATTAACATTGTACCCCAACGTACTGACCAACTGGACACGTATTGGCATGTAAAACAAGTAACTGACCACTAGGAATGTATGGCATGTACCAAGTTACTGGACAAAACTGGCATGTAACTTTAACCAAAATATACCCACGTTTGGTGGGACCCACTAGCACTGTGTACGTAAACCCCCAAAACATATAACCAAAGTGTGCTTTGACCACTTAGCCCACTGTAATTTAACCAAAAAAACATATAACCCAAAGTGCTGGGACCTAGCACTGTAACTTTAAAACTTACAGTACCCAAGAGTACTGGGAACAACTAGAACGTTATTGCATTTTTTGTTACCCATAGTACGGAACCAACTTTAGCCACTGTAGTGGCATGTACCCAAAGTCAATTGGAAAAACCACTGGGCACTGTGTAATTTACCTACATATACTCTAGTTACTGGACACTGGCATGTTATATAAAAACTACCTGTAACCAATTGCTGACAGGGGGGACCACTTTTTTTTAATCTATTACCATTTACAGTAAAATGTTATCAAGGGTTGAAACAAGTGCACTGTTACTGAAAAAAAATTAATGTACATTTAACAAATTTACTGGTCACTTAGCGGTTACCCTATTTACTGGCCACTGTAACTGTAAACTTAATGTTCACTATTTTTATCTCACTGGGGCCACTTGTACTGTTAAAACTAAATGTTACCCAAAGTAAGAGGATTGGTTTTTTGATGTTTTTGCATCTGAAAAACAAGCGGGGAATTTCAAAAAAACTCATTACCAGAAAAACACTACACCAGTTCGTTTGCCCATTGAAAATTTTTTCATTGCAAAATGTTGAATTCGTGTCTTGTTTTATGTTGCTCTATATATAACCAAAATCTTAACTTCCCTTAATCTGCTATTTATCAAAAATCTTTACTATTTATCTAATCTATCTCTCTCCTATTTCTCTATTCTTTACTGTCTATCATCCATCTATCTATTTCCTATAGATATAGATCCTACTTGGTCTGGTTCTTATCTATTTCCGCTATCTATATAGTCTATCTTTCTATTCCTATTCTTGGACTGTCTATCCAGTCTAGGCCTATTTCATTCTAATCTATTTTATTTCTATCTATTCTTAGATATCTACGTTCTGGTCTATTGTCTATTCTCTATCAATCTTCTTCTATTCTCTCTACCTTACTTGGCTAATTTCAGTCTATCTATCATTTCTTATCTTAATTTTATTTTTCTCTTATCTATTATATTCTATGATATCTTACTGTCTGGTCTATCTATTTTTCTCGATCTATTTATCTCTCTATTCTATTTCTTCTATTCTTTACTGTTCTGGGTCTTATTCTTGATCTATCATATATTTTCAATCTATCGATCTTCTCTATTTCTTCTATTTTCTTTTACCGGTTCTATCAAGCGCCTATTCTATCATTATTCATTATTTTCTCTTATTTCTAATTATATATTCTTTTAACTGTCGTTCTATAGATTTTCTTTTTAATCTATTTATCTCGCTATCTATTTCTCTAATCTTTAACGTCTGTATATCCTTATTTATCATATATCTATTTTTATCTATCTATCCTATTCTCATCTAATGTTCTATCAAGCCTCATCTCATTTCCAATATTCTATTTATTTATTCTCTATCTATTATATATCGACTGTTTCTGTCATTTCTATTTCTCTATTTAGGATCTCTTTATCTATTTCTTATAATCTTACTGTTTTTGTTCTATCTAATATCTCTTCTATTGTTCTCTAATCTTGTACTGTCTATCAGTTCTATCATCTATTTAATTTATTTCTCTTATCATTATAATATTAAATCTACTGTCTGTTTATCTATTTTCGCTATTATTTTATTTTCTCTATTTCTAGTCTCTATTCTTTTACTGTCTTGGTTCTACTAATTATTCATATTTATATCTTTTACTATTTATATATAATCTATTCTCTTCTATTTTCCTCTTAATCTACTGTCGATCAAGTCTATCTATTCATCTACTTCTATGTCTTTCTCTTATTCTATAATATTCAATTTCTATCTATCTATTCTCTTATCTTATTTTAATCTATCTATGATCTTACTGGTCTGTCTATATATCTATCTTAATCTCATCTACCTATCTATCTATCTCTCTATTCTCTATCTTACTTGGGCTATACAGGTCTATTTTTCTATCATCTAATATATCTATTTATTTCTCTTATCTATATAATTCTTACTTGGTCTGTCTAATTCTATTTCTCTATCTATTTTCTATTCTAAATATTATTTTTATTCTAATCTTTTTTACTTGTCTATCAGTTTGGTCTAATTTCATTTATCTATTTTCTTATATTCTTTTTTTTATGTCTATTCAGTCTATCATTTCATCTTATCATTAGTTCATCTATCTATATAATATCTTTACTGTCTTGGGGTCTATTATTTTTCTCTATATATTTCTCTATTCTACTTGTCTGGTCTATGCTATCATATATCTATCTTACTACCTCTCGATCTTCTTTCTATAATCCTAATGTTGTTCTGTCTGTCTGTCTTATCTATCTTATTTCTCTAATCTTACTGTTCTGGTATCTATTTATTTATATTCTATCTATATCTATCTATTCTATTTCTATATTTGACTTGTCTCTAATCTATTCTATCTATATCTATCTATCTATCTGTCGAATATTCTCTTATCCCATTCTATTTTCTCTATCTACGTCTGTCTATCTATCTATTTATTCTTATCTATTTCTATTAATCTATCATAATCCTATCTATCTCTCACTATTCTATTATTATATCTATCTCTCTATCTATCTATTTTATATCTACTGTCTATAAGGGGTTCTTATTTCTATTATTCTATATATCCTATTTATTTATTTCTCATATTATTCTTTACTTTGTCTGTCTATTATTATCTATTCTAGTTTATCTATCTATTGGCCTGTCTAAATTATCTAGTTGACTTATCTATTCTATCTAATATATCTAGTTTATACTTTAATGTCTGTCTGTCTTATCTATTCTATTCCTCGATCTAACTGGTTCGTTATGTTTTTTTTTAAAATTCATTTATAATCTTAATGTTTTCTAATTCAAAAAATTTTAAATCTTTTATTTTTAAATCTTAAAAAATCTATTTTCTTAATTTATTTTTTCTATCTTTATCTATCTAAATTCTAATTTTTATTTCTTATACTTTTTTTTTCAAATTTCTTTAGGCTATTTATCTATATTTACGGTTGTTTCTGTTTATCTCTTCTTATTCTTTCTATTCACTATTATGTTATTTCTTCTCTTATTCTATCGATTTCTAATGTCTGACTAATTGTTCTGTGCTGTTCTTATTTATTTTCTCTAAATTCTATCTATCTATCTCATCTATTCTATTCTATCTATTTCTCTATTCTTTTACTGTTCGGTCTATCATTTATCTCTTTTATCTATGTATTTATTATCTATTTATCTATTCTACTGGTCTGGTTCTATCTAATCCTATTATATATTCTATCTACTATCTTCTCAATCTCTCTATTTTCCTTTCTATTTCTACTGGTTTTCACTGGGACACTAGCATGTACTTAAAACCCAAAAACAGTTTTACCCAAGTTTTAACTTTGGACCACTAAGCACTGTCTTGCATGTACCAAAAGTTGTTTTTTTCTGGAACCACTAGCACTGGTACTTTAAACTACTGTTTGTTTACCCCCAATACTGACCACTGCAATTGTATTTGGCCCATGGTACCCAAGTACTGACACAACTGGGCACTGTTACTTTAAAAACCAAAACATCTTACAAGTTGCTACCACTAGGCCACGTTGTACTTTAACCAACATAATAACCCAAGCTGCTGGACCCACTAAACAGCCAATGTATTTAATCAACTATACCCAAGTTGCTGGGGCATAGCACTTTGTACTTTAACCAAAAAAAACATTTATTACTTTCCCAAAGGTCTGGGGACTCACTAGCCATGTTTACTTTTTAAAACGTACATGGTAACCAAGTTTTTACTGACCCCACTAAGGCCACTGTATTTGCATTTTGTACCAAAGTACCTGACACTAGCCACTGATGCATTGTTTACCCAAAGTACTGAACCCAACTTAGCAATGTATGCATTGTACCCAAGTACTGACAACTGGCACTTGTTTTTGTAATAACCTTTAACATTATTTTACTTTAGTTACTGGACATGGCATTTGTTTACTTAAAACTAACATTTAACCCAATTGCTGGACAAAAGGGGACCACGTTCTTAATTTATTTAACATTTTTTTGAACAGTAAATGTAATCAAAAAAAAAATGTTGGGGGGACAACACGTTTGCACTCGGTTATGGAAAAAAAAACTTGTACATGTTACATGACAATTTACTGTCACTTAGGCGGTACCCTTAATTAATGGGGGGCACTGTTTTTACTTGTAAATTCCATGAGTTTTTAAATATTTTCTCAACGGGCACTGTTTTTTTTACTGTAACCTTACATGTAACCCAAGTAATATTAATTGGGGAATGTTTTATATTTATGAGGCAAAGCCGGGGGATTTTCAAAGCCTCTATTTTAAGAAAACAACTACAAAACCTGGTTTGCCAGTGGAATTTCATTGTGCAAAATGGTTGAAATTCGCTGTCTGTTATGTGCTTCTATTATATTTTTAAAAACCAAAATTTTATTCCCTTATCTTGCTTTATTTATCAAATCTTACTATATATCTTATCTATCTCTCTCTCTATTTCTCTATCTTAATGTTCATCTTTCCATCTAGCTATTTTATTTTCTTCTAATTATCTATATTATCTACTCTTGTTCTATATATTTTCTCTATCTATCGATCTCCTTCTATTCCTATTCTACTGTATCAGTCTCGTATAATCTATCTTATTTATTTTCTCTATTATAATATATATATTTTCTAACTGTCTGTCTATTCTATTTCTCTATTTCTTATCTATTCTTATCTCTTCAATCTTTACTGTCATATCAGTCTATAATCGATCATATCTATTTAATTTATTTCTTATTATCTATGATTCTGACGGGTCTGTTCTATCTATTTCTCTATTCTATCTATCTCTCTATCTTCTCATCTCTGCTATTCAGTGCTAGCTATTCATATATCTATTTTATTTCTTCTATTTTCTATGTCCTATTTATATCTACTGTCTGTCTATCTATTTCTCTAATCTATCTTATCTATTCTCTCTATCCTCTCTAATTCTATGTTGTCTATCAGTTGCTATCTTATTTCAATCATCTATCTAGTTTGAGTTTTCTTATATAAGGTATATCTACGGGTGGGGCTTGGCTAAAGCATTGTTGCTATCGATTCGTATGTGTTCGCCTAGCGTTCCTATGTTGTACGGGCTAAGCAGGGTCTAAGGGAGCAGCGAGGAGAGGGGGAGGGCGGCGTAGCGAGGAGAGTGGAGAGGAGGGGGCGGGGGCGAGGAGGGGCGCGAGCGAGCGAGGCGAGCGGAGGGAGAATGGGCGAGCGGAAAGGCGAAGTAAATCTATATATCCTTCTATCGAATGTTATATCAGTGGCTATCTTCATCTCTATATTTATTATTTCTTCTATTTCTATCTAATATTTACTGTCTGTTTTCTATTCTAATTTTCGTCAATTCTATCTTCTCATCTTATATACTGTATAATCCAGTTATTTATTCATCTAATCTATTTATTTCTCTATTCTACTATATATTTTACTGTCTGGCTATTCTATGTTCTCTTATTCTATTTAGCTTCTTATCTATTTCTCATGTTCTTACTGTTCTGTTAAATCTAGTATCCTTCTCGATGTCTATTTGCTCGTGAGTTAAGGGGCGGCGCGAGTCGTAGGTCATATGATCGAGCGAGTAGGCTCGCGATCTCTCGATCTACTGGCGCATTTCCAGTCATCTAAGCAGGAGGCGTATGAAGGGCGAGCTGATAAGAAAGGCGAGGGGTCGGGTTCTATTCTATTTCTGTGATCGTAATTTCTCTATCATGATAATTGCAATAATTCTATGCTGCTCCTATTCGATATAATTCTATATCTTCTATTTTTCTTCTATCTACTGTCTATTCAGCGGGCCGGAGGAGGAGCGGAGGCGAGGGAGGGCGGGAAGCAGCTGAGGAGGAAGTGCGTACGGGAGGGGCGAGCGAAGGGGGGCCGAGCGAGGGGGTCGCGACCGAGGGCGAGGGGCAGAGGAGCGAGCTGCGTCGAGCGGGAGCGAGAGCGCGAGCGCGCGAGTGCGCAAGCGAACGGGGTCGAGCAGTGATCTATTATTCAATTCTGATCGATTTATCCGCTATCTATGAATATCTGGTGTACGGGTGTGTCGTGTCGGAGTCGATTCCTCTAGCTTAGCTCGAGCTCTGCTATCGCCGACTAACTGTTCTATGCAGGTGCTTAAGCTATCATTCAATCTATGAATTTCTCGATCGAGCTAGAGAGCGGAACGGGGGGTCTGAGGGATGGGCTTCGACGATCATCGATCTATCTCTGCTAGTAGCGTCGATCTTGTACACGGCGAGCAGTGGGTATGCGGATCAAGGCATGCGAGCTTGATGTGCGCTAAGCTAGAGGAAATATTGCTACGGGGTGCTGTCTGAAGTTAGATTCTGGAGGGCGATCTGATGAGCGCGAGCGCGCAGGAGATCGGGCGTAGCAGGAGGGCGAGGAGGGTGAGAGGGGGCGAGCGGAGGGTAGGTGGCGCGAGCGAGAGAATAGAGGGACGGTGCGGCGAGAGACGGGGGCGCGATGCGAGCGAGCGAGCCGAAGGCGAGGGGCGAGGAGAGAGCGAGGCGCGCGAAGGGCGGCCGGTGTGGGCGAGGGCAGGGCGAGGGCGAGGCATTGCGAGCGTAGGGAGGCGGAGAGCGAGGCATAGGAGGTGGTGGACGGGTCTGGCTATCTTATGTCTCTAGAGGGTTCTTAATCTCTTCAATCTACTGTCATCAGTTCTACTATCATCTAAGCTATTTATTTTCTCTATCGAGCTATATTAGCGATCTGTCTTGTCTCTATCTAAGTTCTCTAATCTATTTAAGGGCGCGAGAGCGAGCCGAGGCGGGCTGAACTGCGTGGGGGCGGAGCATGGGCCCGAGGAGCGCAGCGAGGGCGCTATGTACTGGTTTGGGCTGGAGTGATTCAAAATAGCTAGATCGATGGGCGAGCTGTCGTTCCAATAAATCTCTCTAATCTTACGGTCTAAATGCAGGTCTAGCGTGATGGGAGTCGAAGCTTGAAGGGTATCTAATTATTTATATCTTTTGTCTGTCGAATCTATTTCTTTGTAATCTATTTATCTATCTTATCTTTTTTTCATTATATTCTATCTTATCTATCTATATCTTCTATCTCTCTATTTTACATTTTTTTTTTTATCTTTTTTTACTGTTCTATCAGCCTATTCTATTATTATTATTTATTCGTTTCAATTCTATATTCGAAGTTCGCCTAGCTATTTTCTCTATAATTTTTAATCTCTCTATATTTCCAGATCTATATTAATTATATCGATCTCTTAATTTCTATCTATAATATCTATCTCTCTATGTCTTCTATACTACTGTTATTCAGCCCTAATTGCTTATTTCTATTCATCTAATCTTATTTATTTTTTATTCTATTATATCTTTACGTTCTGTCTATTTCTATTTTATTATTTCTATTTATCTCTCTATCATTTCTCTATTCTACTGTCTGTCTATATCTATCTATCTCTCATTTCTCTATTTACTGTCTATCAAAGTCTATCATCTATCTAATTTATTTCTATATCTCTATTCTATATATTCTACTGTATGGTTACTATTTTTTCTATATCTATGTTATCTCTTTCTTATCTATTTCTTTATTTACTGTTCTGTCTATATATAATATATCTATCTACTATTCTATTCTATTCTATCTCTTCTCTCTATTTCTTCTATTCTATGTCATCAGTCTATTCTATGATCTATTATCTTATTTATTTTCTCTAAATCTATATATCTAACTTTCTGTCTATCTATTTCCTATATCCTATACTTATACTATCTATTTCATCTTTTTACTGGTTCGTTCTATCTATTTTATCATTACTACTATCTTACTATCTATCTTATCTCTCTTATTTCTCGATTACTGTTCTTATTAGTCTATCTATCATCTATCTATCTATTATTTTCTCTCATCTAGAATCTACTGTCTGTTCTATCTATTTTCTATTTATCTAACTATGTATATTATCTTTTACTTCTATCAAGTCTGTCTATCACTTCTTCTAATTTCTCTAATCTATGTCTATCTTATCTAAGTTCATTTATTTCTGCATCTTAGTATTCTACTGGTTCTGTCTTATCTATTTTCTTCTATCTATTTCTCTTATTCTTACGTCTGTCTATCTATTATTATATATTTCTATCTTTACATTCTCTCTATCTATCTAAGGTCTATTATCTACTGGTCGTCTGTCTGGGTTAAATCTATAATGTCTCTAACTACTGGGTTGTCTATCTATATTATTTCTATCAATATTAAATTCTAATATATCTATTTTCTACATCTACTGGTCTCTATTCAACTAATTGTCTATTATTTTTGTCTCACATCCATCTTATTTCTATTCTTTTTTCTTTTTTAATGTTTCTGTTCCTATCTATCTAATCTATCTATCATCTTATTCAAATCATCTATCTTATTTCCATATAGCGATCTCACTATCTATCTATCTTCTAAATTCTATTC
This sequence comes from Hymenochirus boettgeri, assembly GCA_019447015.1. NCBI lineage: Eukaryota > Metazoa > Chordata > Amphibia > Anura > Pipidae > Hymenochirus > Hymenochirus boettgeri. The sequence continues at coordinate 10,153 of JAACNH010001285.1, forward strand.
TATTCTAACCGGTTATTCCAGGTTCTATCAATTCATCTATCTATTTGAGGTATATTGTTCTTCTATATTATTTCTTACTGTCTGTTTCGATCTATTTTATCTAATCTTATTTCTTATTACTGGTTCGGTTTTGGGGGTCTAACTAATTCTAATTTCCTCTTTTAACTGTCTGGTCTATTTCTATCTTCTTCCTCTATTTTTCTATTCTATTTTCCAATCTTAAGTATTTAATCTATTCTGTTAACTGTCGGCTGGTTATCTCTCTATCAATCTAGTCTTTTTACTAGATTTCTTATCTCTCTATCTATCTATTTTTCGCTATCTACTGTCGTTGTATGTCTAGATATTACTCGTAGCTATCTTAGCTAAATCTATCGATTATTCTGTTTGATGTTTCTGACCATTGAAAAATCGAATCTAGTCCTCCATTATCTATGGCCCCAGAATCTATGCGAAATGATACAGATCTCTTCGTAAGGACCTCGCTATCGACCTAAGGGGCTCGAGCTATTCATTATTTTAATCTTTCAATCACTATCTCTTCTTCCTATAGTATAATATGGGTTCTGTCGTCATCTCTGGTCTATCTATTCTAGTCTTTCTCGGTTATAATTGTTTCTCTCTGTCTCTCTGGTCTATCTGGTTCTCCTCTGTATATTTTATTGTCTCTATGTCTATCTTAATTTTTCTATCTGTCTAATTTCTATTCAATCTATTTATCCCATCTCTCCTCCTCTTCTCTAGATTTCTAATAATTTCTATTCTCTCTATATTATTTCTCTAAAATAATTCTTCGCTATCTATTTCTTATCCTCTCTATTTCTGTCTTGGGTCTATTCGATTTTCCCACAAAATTCTATTTTTCTCTATTCTTATCGATCTATTATGTGTTTTGAAAACCTAATCTTATTGGACAAGGAAAAATAAGGATTTAGGATTCTAGGCAGGAAACAAGAGAAAAGAAAAGAGAGGATTTTACATTATTTAGGGTACTTTAGAAACAGGAACAGGAAAAAAAAATTACAGATTATATATTAATTTTTTAGTTGGACAGGGGGGGTACCAGTGGCTTTGCCCTGTATTGTTGAAGCCAGGGGGGGCAATTGGGGCTTCAAGTCTGTTTAGTAGTTTTAATCTCTTAAAACTTTCTTCAGTTATAAAAAAAAAAAAACCCAACCACCCCCCACAGTTTAAAATGGAAAAGGTTATGTAATAGCTGGTTACGGTACCCCCCCAAACCCCATATGACTTGGAAACAAAGATTATTGGTGTTTTTTTTTAATGTTGCCCATTTGTTAGGGGCCTTTTGTTTGCCCCCAGTTGTTGTTGACCCCAGAAAAAAACTTTTCTGGGAGGGGCTGGGAAAGCGGCCACCCACTTTGGTCAGTGGGTGGGGTCTGGCATATTCATTTTTAAACAAAAAAAGGGCTGGGTTCTTGACCAGCCCCCGCCCACTGGAAAAAAATCCACACAGATTTTGACTTTTAGAACGAGATATTTTTTGCAGGGGGGGGGGGGGGGGGGGGACACAGGGGGAAAAAGGGGCCAAATTTGAGAGAAAAAAACACGCAGACTGGGCAGGCGTGGAATTATAGGGTTTATATTGTCGCAGTTGGAAAAAATGGTTGAGGGTTGACTTTAAATGCCCTTAAATCTAACGATAGGCTACACCTTCCGAGAAGCGGCGGATACACACCCTAAAATAACAATCCTATAAGAAGGTGGCCACACCTACAAAACCTTTTTACAAGTTATATGATATCTCTAAACCATCATTTCTATTCACTAGAAGAAGTTGAAAAACAATTGGCCTTGAAATGATGAATAATTATTAAATGTGCCAAGGAATGCATAAAAGATAAAACAATCTATAGGAAATAAGAAACATTAAAGGTAGCACACAGTAGGGAGTAAATGGGATAATAAGTAGAGAAAACTCAGAGTAAGTGGCATTGAAAAGTCCTGAAGCAAAGTTCCACTATGATTACTCACAGATGGAAGCCAATATATGTCTTGTCAATGGGCTTAGTGACATCCTTGGTTTGGTATTAAAATGGCGAACCTGACGCGCTGAGGCTATTGCCATATTTTATGCCTTCTCTGAAAAATGGGAGTACTTTTGGTCCTAGGGAATGGGTCTGACCCTACCCTGGGGTGTATCCGTTCTGTAGAGGCCCCGAGGGAACTTTTAATCTCTATTTCCCACTATCTATAGTGACGAGTATCGTACCTCTCACATTTTGAAATATTACGGTAATATTTTTGTGATCTGCTAATTTTACACACAAGCAAAGATACAAACATGATACACACGTATCGTCTTTCTACAACCTCAATAATATTTACTATGAATGTTAACAGAAATTATAGGGTAGGGTTATAAAGGTTGGACAGATTATGTATGTCTTTATACAACCTCCAATACGTATGTTACTATGTAACGTGTTATACAGACATTATGGGTAGGGTAGAAGGTTGGACGAGAGGATTATGTCGTTAACAACCACATACTATGTTCCTAGTAACTGTGTAGAACATATGGGTAAGGTAAAAGGTTGGACTAGATGGACTGATGTCTTTTAAACACTCCATACGATGTTACTATGTAACCTTTTACAGACATTATGGGGGTTTAAAGGTTGACGTAGAGCGGAGTATGTCCTTTATACAACCTCCAAACTATGTTACTATGTAATCGTTTATACAGACTTAATGGGTAGGTAAAAGGTTGGACTAGATGATTACGATGTCTTTATCAACGCACAATATCTATGTTACGTGTAACGTTTATACAACATTAGGGGAGGTATAGGTTGGACTAATGGATGTATGTCTTTATACAACCCAATACTAGTTAACTATGTAACTGTTTACAGACATATGAGTGTAGGTAAAGGTGGAATAGATACTATGTCTTATACAACCTACAATACTATTGACTATGTAACTGGTTATACAGATTATGTGTGGAAAGGTTGACGAGATGGTTCTGTACACTCCATAAGTTGTACTGTTCGACGATAGGTAAAGGTTGGCAGATTGGTATGTCTTATACAACCTCCAATACTATGTTACTATGAAACTGTTATAAAGACATTATGGGTAGGGTATAAAGGTTGGATAGAGGACGTATTGTCTTTATACAACCTCCAATACTATGTTACTATGTAACTGTTATACAGACATTAGGGGTAGGTATAAAGGTTGGACTAGATGACGTATGTCTTTATACAACCACCAATACTATGTTACTATGAACTGTTATACAGACAGTTATGGGTAGGGATAAAGGTTTGACTAGAGGATGATGTCTTTATACAACCTCCAATACTATGTTACTATGTAACTGTTATAGCAGACATTATGGGTAGGGTATAAAGGTTGGACTAGATGACGTATGTCTTTATACAACCTCCATTTACTATGTTACTATGTAACTGTTATAAAGACATTATGGGTAGGGTATTAAAGGTTGGACTAATGACGTATGTCTTTATACAACCTCAATACTATGTTACTATGTAACTGTTATTTACAGACATGTATGGGTAGGGTATAAAGGTTGGACTAGATGGCGTATGTCTTTGTACAACCTCCATATATGTTACTTTGTAACTGTTATACAGACATTAGGTAGGGTATAAAGTGGACTGAGTGGACGTATGTCTTTTTACAACCTCCAATACGATGTTACTATGTACTGTTATACAGCAATTAGGGTAGCGTTAAAGGTGGACTAGATGGACGTATGTCTTATACACCTCCAATACTAGTTACTATGTAACTGTTATTACAGACATTATGGTAGGGTATAAGATGGGACTAGATGGACATATGTCTTTATACAACCTCCAAACTATGTTACTATGTAACTGTTATGACAGACCATTATGGTAGGGTTAAAGGTTAGACTAGATGGACATATGTCTTTATACAACCTCCAATACTATTGTACTATGAACTGTTATACAATACATTATGGTAGGGTTAAAGGTTGGACTAGATGGACAGTATGTCTTTATACAACGCTCCAATACTATGTTACTATGTAACTGTTATACAACATTATGGTGAGGGTATAAAGTTGGACTAGATGGACAGTATGTCTTTATACAACCTCCAATACTATGGACTATGTAACTTTATTACAAACATATGGGTAGGGTATAAAGGTTGGATAGATGGACGTATGTCTTTAATAACCTCCAATACTATGTACTATGTAACTGTTTACACACATTATGGGTAAGGTATAAAGGTTGGACTAGATGGACGTATGTCTTTATACAACCTCCAATGCTTGTTACTATGTAACTGTATACGACATTATGGGTAGGGTATAAAGTTTGGACTAGATGACAGTATGTCTTTATACAACCTCAATACTATGTTACTATGTAACTGTTATACAGACCATTATGGGTAGGGTATAAAGGTGGACTAGATGGAATATGTCTTTATACAACCTCCACTACTATGTTACTATTAACTGTTATACAGACATTATGGGTAGGGTATAAGGTTGGACTAGATGGACATTTGTCTTTATACAACCTCCATACTATGTACTATGTACTGTTATACAGACATTATGGTAGGGTATAAAGGTGGACTAGATGGATGTATGTCTTTATACAACCTCCAATACTATGTTACTATGTAACTGTTAACAACATTATGGGTAGGGTATAAAGGTTGGACTAGAGGAAGTATTGTCTTTATAAACCTCCAATCCTATGTACTATGTAACTGTTATACAGACATATGGGTAGGGTATAAAGGTTTGGACTAGATGATATGTCTTTATACACCTACAATTACTATGTACTATGTAACTGTATACACATTATGGGTAGGGTATAAAGGTTGGACTAGATGGAAGTATGTCTTTATACAACCTCAATACTATGTTACTAGGTACGTTATACAGACACTGAGGGTAGGGTATAAAGGTTGGACTAGATGGGTATGTCTTTAACAACCTCCAATACATGTTACTATGTAACTGTTATACAGAATTATGGTAGGGTTAAAGGTTGGGACTAGATGGCTATGTCTTTTTACAACTCCATACTATGTACTATGTAACTGTTTATAACAAGTTAGTGGTAGGGTATAAGGTTGTACTAGATGACATATGCTTTTACAACTCCAATACTATGTTCTATATGTAACTGTATAAAGCGACATTAGGGTAGGTTAAAGCGTGGACTAGATGGGTATGTCTTTGATACAACCTCCAATACTATGTTACTTTGTAACTGTTTATACAAACATTAGGGAGGGTAAAAGGTTGAACTAGATGGACAGTAGTCTTGTATACAACTCCAATAACTATAGTTACTATGTAACCTGTTATGCAGACATTATGGTTGGGTATAAAGGTTCGGACTAGATGGACAGATGTCTTTATACAACCTCCCAATACTATGTTTACTATGTAACTGTTTACAGACATTAGGGTAGGGTCTAAGGTTGGACTAGATGACCAGTATGTATTATACAACCTCCAATACTATGTACTATGTAACTTTATACAAAACCTTATGGGTAGGGTCTAAAGGTTTGGACTAGATGACAGTATGTCTTTATTACAACTCCAATACATATGGTTACATGTTCTGTTATACAAACATTATGGGGTAGGGTATAAGGTGGGACTAGATGGGACGTATGTCTTATATTCCTCCCAATTACTATGTAATCATGTAAATGTATACAAACATTATTGGGTAGGGTGATAAAGTTTGGACTATGTATGGACGTATGTTGCTTTATATAACCTCCAATCACTATGTTACTATGTAATGTTATACAGGCCATATGGGTAAGGTATAAAGGTTTGGACTGAATGGGAAGGTATGTCTTTATAAACCTCCAATACTATGTTACTATGTAAACTGGTATACAGACCTTTGGGTATTAGGGTATAAAGGTTGGACTAGATGGGACATATGTCTTTATATACAACCTCAATACTATTGTTACTATGTAACTGTTATACAGGACCTTATGGGTAGGGTCTAAAGGTCTAGGACTAGATGGGACACCCCCCCCACAGAGACTCTCCAGGACCCCCTGAATGAAGAATATATGGAAGTTTGAATCGTACTGAAGGGGAATGTGGATGTTTCCTATTAATATAGATGTTCCTTTTAATGTATAAGTTACCAACAAGTGTTAAAATCGAATTGAAACTCTAGTTATTTACTGAATAATCAAGATAATAAGTACAAAATCTGTTCTGAATACGTATTTACACCACCAATCCCATATTCCCCCACCCCCCTGGACAGTCTCCTCTACACTCTCTACTCCTTCCTCTCTATCCCCCTCAACTAACAGGAGCAAGTTATGCCAAGCAGTACACACACGCTGCACCCATACCACTAATCCATCGCTCTACAGAGCTTGGGTGGCGTTACCTCACCGAATGATAATAGATTCACCAAAAGGTGGAAAGCTGTTGGATATCTAACCACTGGATAAGAATACTGGCCACTATGACCCAGCTAATACAGACAGCTGAGGCAACTATCTGAACCATACAAAGCCCACGTGACATACTCTAAGCCACAACAACCACTACACTACACTACCCGCTAACAGCACCCCCCCGAACACACCACATGTGTGATGCCCCTGACACTCGCCACTGACATACTGTGAGCCTAAGTGTTCTGATCCAACAGGGACCGCGAACTCAAACATCATACATCCGCAATGTATACAATAGGTACTATAACAACGCTCAAAACACACCGCGATTACATCGCAAATACACACATGAGCACCACAACCACCAATACTAGTATCCAACAGCACACTAGAACATATACCCCACAGTCATATATTACTAACAATATACACTTACCTACCCTCCACACAAACGTACAACTAACCAACACCAGTACACGAATATAAAATGCCCTATATGCTATCGCCCATCACAATCTACAAGTGGTAACAGCACTCACCCAATAAGTGAGCCCGGGACCCATAGTGTACTTTAATACTTACGTAACAGTACGGCCCCCTATGCCCGCATATTATAATATGCCAACACAGCACAAAAGTACAAGCACACAAATGTTTGATGTTTCTTTCAAAATTCTGTTCTTTCTATTTATAAAAAATGTATGCAATGTTTACTGTACATGTAATGCCAAATCTCAACTGTTTTCCTGATAATGCATCTTTACCCCCCCCACACCCTCTACCCTTGTCTCGCCCTTGGGCACCGCCGCACCGGGGAAGCCTCAACTAGACCGCCCTACAAAAAACATAAATGGTAAAGTTCTTAACTTGGAATGTGAGAGGATAAAGATAAACAAAAAAGAACGGCGGTGTTCACACTACTACAACAAGCACCGGATGTTATATGTCTACAGGAGACTCACCTGACGAAGGACACCACCGGATGTATGCGAAAGAGATGGATAGGATGGGCAGCGCACAGCTGTCACACCTCGTACTCACGAGGAGTCTCACTGCTCATTATAAACACAGCCAGATACCATATAAAAAAACATGTATAGACCAACAAGGTAGATACGCATGCGCAGCACTGGACCTAAACCAAATTCAATATATAATACTCGCTCTATATAACCCCCCCTCTGCAGGACTAGCTACGCTAAGAAAACTGATTGACTTTGCCTCTGCTTACCCATACTCCCAAATAATTTGTATGGGCGACTTCAATCTCCTAATGGACAGACTACACCAGCAGCCCTCCTTACAACAACACATGGGCCCTCCACACCCTACAAAACCTTATGGCCGAAATAGGCTGGATTGATATCTGGCGAGAGCGCAACCCACACAAACGCGAATTCACCTGTCACTCGGCCACGCACCATACGCTGCCCAGGATCGATTATATATTTGCGAACGCTCTTGCTGCCACTCACATTAGCTCCATAACCCATTTACCAAGAGGGATTTCAGACCATTCCCCTATAATAATGCAGCCTACCCAAAACAGCCACACATCCTGCAAACCCTGGAAGCTAAACTCCTTTTGGCTGACAACTTTCCTAGAACCCGACGCACTCTCAAGGAAATTAAATGAATATTTTGAACTAAATTACTCTGATCCACCTACTGCAACTTACTGGGACAGCCTTACAGCATATATGGGAGGCTGCTTCCACTCCCACTACTATTACCAATGTCAAAACATCTACAAGACAAGAAGAAGATATACTAAACACCCAACTACACATAATGGAACAGCAATATATAACTCCAAATACAAGACCCCATCCGAGGTCAAGTAACATCAACACCTGATATACTACAAGCCTTCGCTATATATTACGCTGAGCTATATAAATCACGATCCGACTCAAGCCTGGCGGATATATTCGAAATTATGAGTGGAGATACCCTTTAAATACCTACAACCATGGATGGACCCCAAAACCCCCCTAACAGGCTCCAAAAAAATGCTACACCAATACCTAACTGGCCCACCAATGGCATATCTTCAAAACCCATTGAAACACCTTGTGGGGCGAGGCACAGTAATACACACTGTGGCCTCCAAGGCTTGGAGAGCTGCCAATTCAATTGTGGCATACAGCGGACTCCCCCCTGAAACCCTGAGATGGCGCAACAAAACATTCACACAACTAATGGCAATGACAAACAAGGACTGGCGAGACAAACAAATCCTCACCTTTGCAGATATTATAGAAAATAATGAGGTCATTCCATTCGCAACTCTACAAACCAAGTACAAACTACCAAACCATTACCACTATAAATACCTACAGTTGAGACATTGCCTGAAAGCAGAATTCCACACCTACCCAACCATCCGTTTAACAAAGCACCCTATAAACGGTATCCTCCGTAGTCAAGGTATGCAAGGGCTCATTTCACGTCTCTACACTAAGCTCATTGAGAGACAATCTATAACAACAACCAGAACACTACAAAAGAAATGGCAAACATGCCTCTCGAACTTACCTGAAGATGCTTGGACCAACTTTGTTGACTCGCATACAAAAGTATCCCCCGCCGCCAACAACCGATTGATCCAATTCAACATTCTACACCAAACCTACCTCTCCCCCAAAAGACTCCACCGAATCTCCCCATCGAGAGTGCAAACCTGCCCAAAGTGCAAGATCAAGCCGACTTCTGGCATTTAATATGGACATGTCCCCGAATAAGAACATTTTGGCAGCAAGTTATCAACTTCCTCAGTAATATAAGCGATACATCGAACCCATTTAAAGGAGAGATCTGTATACTCGGTATATTAGATGAAGAATGCTGGGCAAAACACCACAGGCTCCTCCTAGTAGAAAAGCTATTCTACGCCCGCAAAGCCATAATACACAAATGGATGGCCCCAGAACACCCAACACTTGCACAATGGAAGGCTCTGGTAAATGCTGCAATACCATACCTTAAGATACTCTACCGCAAAAGAAGCTGCCAAGACAAGTTTGCAAAAATCTGGAGGATTTGGCTGGATAACTGCGAAACAGTAGTTTAACCCTGCTGACCCATGCGGCGGTGCCCGCACAACACCCCTACCACCCCCCCCCTCCACCCCCTCCCCCCCAAGTCCCATTTTTTTTAACTAATAACCGAATCAAGAAAAGACAGACAAGTTTATCTGTATATAGTTAAATAGTTTAATTGTTAACTGATAACTGATAATCGATAACTTATGCAAGTAGTATACAATCTATGTATTAGCTAGATACAAGAATGCTATGTAATTACCATCTGAATACATAATTATGTCACAGTATGCTACTCTCTACTGTTCAATAAAAACACGAAGTTAAAAAAAAAAATGTTGGACCTGATGGACGTATGTCTTTACTTAACCTTAAGTATTATGTAACTACAGTACAGAAATTTATTTTTCTCACAGTATCTAATTTAGAAAGGTTTTTACCGTGTGTGGATTTGCTGGTGTATTTGAAGGTTGCTCTTGGAAAAGAATCTTTTCCCACATTCTGTACATGAAAAGGGTTTTGCTCCTGTGTGGACTCGCTGGTGTTTTTGAAGGTTGCTCTTGGAAAAGAATCTTTTCCCACATTCTATACATGAAAAGGGTTTTTCTCCTGTGTGGACTCGATGGTGTATTTGAAGGGTGCTCTTGAGAGAAAATTGTTTTCCACATTCTGTACATGAAAAACAACTCTCCCCTGTGTGAACGGTTTGATGCGCAAGAAGTTGTCGCTTCGTAGAGAATTTTTTTTCACATTCTGTACAGGAGAAAGGTTTCTCTCCTGTGTGGATGGTTTGGTGAATAAGAAGTTGTTGCTTGCTAGATAATTTTTTCCCACATTCTGTACAGGAGAAAGGTTTCTCCCCTGTGTGGATGGTTTGGTGAATAAGAAGATTTTGCTTTGTCAAGATCATTCTTTTTCCCAAATTTCTGTCATGAGAAAGGGTTCTCCCCTAGTGTGACGAGGTTGATGATTACAGTAGGATATCGTGGTAGGAAGGTGTCCCACATCTGACAAGTGAAAGGTTTCTCCCCTGTGTGGATGGTTTGGTGAATAAGAAGATTTTGCTTGCAAGATAATTCTTTCCCACATTCTGTACAGGAGAAAGGTTTCTCCCCTGTGTGAGAGGTTTGATGATTAAGTAGGATTCGCTTGGAAGAGAATGTTTTCCCACATTCTTGTACCAGTGAAAAGGTTTCTTTCTCACCCTGGTGGATGGTTTTGGTGAAATAAGAAGATTTTGCTTGCTAGATATTTTTTTACCACATTCTTACAGGAGAAGGTTTCTTCCCCTGTGTGAGTGGTTGATGAGTACGCGAGCTAATTCTTTCTTAGAGGAATTTTTTTCCACATTCTGTACAGTGAAAGGTTTCTTCTCCCTGTTTGGTGGTTTGCTGCAGTAAGTCGGCAATGCTTTTTAGAGATTTTTTTCCACATTCTGTACAAGGGAAGGTTTCCTTCCCCCTGTGGTGAATGGTTTGGTGGAAATAAGTTTTTGTTCCTAGTGAATGTTCTACTCTGTAACAATTGAAAGGTTTCACCCCTGTTGGATGGTTTTGGGTGAGATTTAAGGTGATGTTTCCTAGTGAATGTTTTCTTCATTCGTACAAGTTTGAAAAAAGGTTTCTTATCTGTTGATGAGAGGATTGAGAGATCTTTTGTGTTGAATTTCTCTTTCTCCCGCACACTCAGTGTAATGATGGGAATCTCTCCGACCATCTGATCTCTTGGGTATAATATTTCCCTTGCCTGTACCTAGTGTATTAGGGAACCAATTGGAATTCTGGACCTGATTTTTCTGGTGGTTTGGACTTGATAGACAATTTTAGAGAACACACTCTCCTCCCGGGATACTGAATCGATATCTCTAGAAGCAATAAAAATAACCGGGACATTTTATAATTACCATTATTTTTGCCAATCCCCATTACCGGAACACTTTGCTTTATTTTGCCATTTTGACTGTCTTTAGGCGCTATATTTACAAAGAGCCGAATAATGTTTCCTCCTCAGTGAAAAACAAGGGGTTATTAATGCCATAAAACTGGAGAAAATGCGAGTGTGAAACATGAACAAACTGTTATTTAAAAACGATATTGATAGAAAATAACAAATAAGAATTATACTAGGGATTTCATGCCAATAGAAAAATAAAGTCTGCTTAATCCTATTTGGGAAGGACAGTCCCCTAATGTAATCCTATCCAATTTAAGGATACTGATATAAGATGAATAAACACATACAGTCCATATGGAAGAATACAATCATTGAACCTTAGGACAGAGATTAAGATGAGTACCGTACTTTATACATTGAAACAGTTCGATTGGGTACACACTGAAACTAAAAGTTCAGTAACTTCCAACTGAAAAAGTTTTAACATATGAATATTATTAATAATATTGTGATGGGGTTACTATACTCACTCCAAAATATAACTAACATACTGACCAATTGCACCTCTAGAGGACTTCCTGCGAGTCTAAGATATGGCTATTGTCGGCCATAATAGATAGATGATAGATAGATAGATAGATAGATCGATAGATAGAAGATCGATAGATAGCTAGATATATCCTATAAGCAAATACAAGATAGATAGATAGGACCATATCAAATATGAACATCAGGTTTAGTGCAATAAAATGTCATTATGTTTAAAATGGTTGCTAAGTTATCCTCGATCAACCAATCATAATCTTATTTAAAACATTTAAAGCTAACATCTTGATTGGTTGGAGGTTAGCACCATTTTCACGATAAACGATAACTTTATCAAAACCCTAACAGTGTGTTTAGATTATATAAAGCCATATGCTATCTAGTCCAACCTTTTCATACCCTACCCATATATCTGTCTACAGTTACATAGTAACATGTAGTGGAGGTTGTATAAAGACATACGTCCTATCTAGTCCCCACCTTTATCCCTACCCTACTGTCTGTATACCAGTTCGTTACTATAAACATGTATCGAGGTTGTCTAAAGACACAAGTCCATCTAGTCCAACCTTTAGACCTCCCCATAATGTATGTAAACAGTTTACACGTAACTAGTATTGGATGGTGTATAAAGACTAGTCCATCTAGTCCACCTTTATACCCTACCATAATGTCTGTTCATAACAGTTACATAGTAACATGTATTGGAGCGTTTATAAAGGACATACTGTCACTAGTCCAACCTTTATACCCTACCCCATCAGTCTGTATAACAGTTACTTAGAAATAGTATTGGAGGTTGTATAAAGACATATGGTCCAACTAGTCCAACCTTTATACCTCTTAACCCATAATGCTGTATTAACAGTATACATTCCGTAACATAGTATTGGAGGTTGTATAAAGACATATGTCCATTCTAGTCCACACCTTATCCCTACACCCTAATGTCTGTATAACAGTTACATAGAAATAGTATTGAGGTTGTTTATAAAGACATATGTAATCCATCGAGTCCAACCTTTCATACCCCTACCCATAATGTCTGTATACCAGATTTACATAGTACATAGATATGGTAGGTTGTATAAAGACATACGCCTGGGTACCAACCTTATACCTATACCCATAATGTCTGTAAACAGGTTACATAGTAACATAGTAGGAGGTTGATATAAAGCCCAGTGCTTATATCTATGCCAACCGTTATACCCTACCCATAATGTCTTTATAACATTACAAGGAAGTTACCCATAGTATTTGGAGTTGATATAAATAGCCATCTAAGTCCACTGACTATCCAACCCCTGCTTCACTCTTGACCCGCGCAGATACCAAGCTCACACCATGATTGCAGCTATTAACGTCCTCCCCCCTATTTTAGTACAGTCATCGGAGTATTGGAGGTTGTAAAGCACAATACTGTCCATCTAGTCCAACCTTATTAGCCCTACCCCAAGTCTGTTAATGACAGTACAATAGTAACATAGTAATTGGAGGTTGTAAAGACATACTCCTCTAGTCCAACTTGATCCCAGACTACCCTAATGTCTGTATATACAGTTACAAAACACCCGTAGTACCATAGTATTGGAGGTTGTACATAAGACATATGTCCATCTAGTCCGAACCCTTATATACCCTCAACCATACTGTTTCTGCCATAACATATTCATAGTAACATGTTATTGAGGTTGTAAAGAATACTTCATCTAGTCCCAAACCTTTATACCCTACCCATACATGTCTATACAGTACAAGTAACTAGTATTGGAGGTTGTATCAGACTACGCCGTCTCGTCCAACCTTTATACCCTCTACCACTAATGTCTGGCTATAACAGTTACAAATTAACATAGTATTGGAGGTTTGTACAAAGAAACAGCATCTAAGTCCCCCCAACCCTTTTACCCACCCATAATGTTGTTAACATGTACCCATAGTAACATCTATGTAGGTAGGTTTATAAAAGACATACGTCATCTAGTCCAACCTTTTATACCCTACCATAATGCTGTATAACAGTTACATAGTAAATATAGTGGAGGTGTATAAGACAACGTCGATCTAGTCAACCTTTATACCCATACCCATAATTCTGTATAACAGTTTTCATAGTCAAATGTATTGGTGTACTAAAAGACATACGTCCACTCTAGCTCAACCTTATACCCTACCCATAATGTCTGATAACATTTACATAGTAACATAGTATTGATAGGTTGTTGGAGTAAAGACTCATACGTGGTGATCTAGTCCAACCTTTATACCTCGGTAGTTCGCAAATGTTGGTATGTAGGGAAAGAGGGAAAGACGAAGTGTAGAAAGGACAACAAAGTGAGGATAGAGCGGCGTGAATCGGGAGATGGAAGGGGATGAAGAAATGCCAACCATACATCCTCGAATCTAGTCCAACCTTTATACCCTACCCATAATGTCTGTATAACAGTTACATAGTAACTAGTATTGGATGGTTGTATAAACGAAATATGCTCCAACTAGTCAACTTTATCCCTCCATAATGTCGTATAACTAGTTACATCAGTAAACATAGTCATGGATGGTTGTTAATAAAGACATATTCCATCTAGAGGAAGAGGTCGCAGACCTACAGCCCGCCTTCCCACATGCTGAGTCAGTCTAACAGAGAGGAGTTTTGCATGCCTCCATCTACGGTCTGACGTCGTACTCCCAACCCCCATCTGCAGTCTGTATAACAGTTACATAGAACATAGTATTGGAGGTTGGGTTATTTATAAAGACATATGTCCATACTAGTCAACCTTTATACCCTACCTAAAGTCTGTAAAACCAGTTACATAGTAACATAGTATTGGAGGTTGTATAAAGAAATAGTTCCATTAGTCCAACCTTTAATACCTTACCCATAATGTCCTGTTATAACAGTACATAGTAAACATAGTATTGGAGGTTATAATAAAGGACATAGTCCATCTAGTCCAACCTTTATACCTGACCCATAATGTTGTATAACCAGTTACATAGTTAATAGTAATGGAGGAAGTATAAGACAACGACAGCGTACTCCATCTAGTTCCAACCTTTATACCCTACCCATAATGTTAGTTTTTAACAGTTACTAGTAAATAGTATGGAGGTGTATAAAACCATAATGGCAACTAGTCCAACCTTTAGACCCTTGACCCATAATGTCTGGTATAACAGTTACATAGACCATAGTTATTGAGACGTTGTTATAAAAGACATATGGCATCTAGTCCAACCTTTTAGACCCCTACCATAATGTCTATAACAGTTCATAGTAACATAGTGAAATGGAGGTTTGTTAAAAGACATAGTCCATCTAGTCCAACTGTTATACCCTAACCATAAGTCTGTATAGACAGTTACACTAGTAAACATAGTATTGGAGGTTTGTAATAAAGACATATGTCCCATCTATTCCAACCTTCATACCCTACGCCCTAATGTCTGTTATAACAGTTAACAAAGTAACAAGTATGGAGGTTGTACAAGACATACGCCATCTATGGTCAACCTTTATAACCCTACAACCCATAATGTCTGTATAACAGTTTACAAGTAACATGCTATTGGTAGGTTTAGTAAAGACATACGTCCATCTAGTCCAACCTTTTACCCTACCCCCCAATATTATGTCTGTGTAAACAGTTTACATAGTAACATATATTGGTAGGTTGTATTAAAGAAATACGTTCATCTATCCAACCTTTAGACCCTACCCATAATGTCTGTTAAACAGTTACATAGTACCATAGTATTGGAGGTTGTAAAGGCATACGCCATTAGTCCAAACCTTTATACCCTACCCAATAAGTCTGTATAACAGTTACACTAAAAAGTAATTGAGGGTGATATACAGACATACCGTCATCTAGTCCAAACCTTTATGGACCCTAGCCTACATAATGTCTCTAAACAGGATTACATCGCAGATCACATAGTATGGTAGGTTGTATAAAAGACATACGTTCAGTTCTGAGTCCAACCTTTTATACCTCTACCCCTAAATGTCTGTATAACAGTTACATGATACACATTAAACGTTTTGGGGTTGTAGTATAAAGACTACATCAGTCCGTAGTCCAACCTTTATACCCTCCCATAATGTCTGTATAAACAGTGTCATATAACATAGTAGATTGGGATTGTTAATAAAGACATCACGTTCATCTAGTTCCAACTTTATACCCTCCCATAATGTCTGTATAAACAGATTACATAGTAACATTAGTATTGGAGGTTGTTTTATTATAAAGGCACTACGTCCTCTAGTCCACACCTTTAATACCCTACCCATATGTCTGTAACTGACATAGTAACATAGTATTTTGGTTGTATTAAAGAAGTACATCCATTCAGTCCAACCTTTAACCCTACCCATAATCTGTATTATAACCGTTACATAGTAACATAGTATTGGACGTTGTATAAAGCACTACATCCATCTAGTCCAACCTTTGTATCCTACCCATAATGTGCTGTATACAGTTACATGACAAGTATTCAGCATAATGATCTATCTACCGAGGTTGTATAAAGCACCCATAGCCATCGTGAGTCCGCAGACCTTCTACTATCCCTACCCCTATAATGTTCTGTATAACAGTTTACAATAGTACCCATAGTAATTGGAGGTTTGTATATAAAGACATACATCCATCTCGTCCACCCTTATACACACTTACCCATAATGTCTGTATAAACAGTTAATAGTAACATTGTATTTTGGTTGTATAAAGACATACTTCCATCTAGGGCCAACTTTATAAAAAACCTGATACCCATATGTCTGGTATAACAGTTTCATAGTACCATAGTATTGGAGGTGTAGAAAGACATACATACATCTAGTCACCTTTATACCCCTACCTATAATGTCTGTATAACAGTTACATAGTAACATAGTATGACGGGGTATAAGACATACGTGTGTATCATGTTTGGTATCTTTGCATTGGTGTAAAATTAAGCAGATCACAAAAATATTACCGTAACTATTTCAAAAATGTGAGTGTACGCATACTCGTACTAAGAGTTGGGAGAATAGATTAAAATTTCCCTCGCTCTAGAACAGGATACACCCCACAGGGAGGGTCATACACACTTCCCCTAGGGCCACAAGCTACTCCCATTTTCAGGAGAAGGCATAAAATATGGCATAGCTCAGCCGACAGTGTTCCCCATTTTAATACACCCAAGGAATGTTCACTAAGCCAATTGGACAGACCCATATATTGGCTTTTTTCCCCCCATCTGGGAGTAATCATATGAACTTTGCTTATAAGGACTTTCATCAGATGCCACTTACTCTGATTTTCCCTCTATCGTTTAATCCCATTTTACTCCTAACGTGTGCTACCTTTACTGTGTTCATTATTTCCTATAGATTGTTCGTTTCTTTTATGCATTCTTTTGGCACATTTAATAAATTATATTCAATCATTTCAAGGCCATTGTTTTTTTCAATTCTGCTAGTGAATAGAAATGTGGTTTAGATATCTGATATAACTGTGGTAGAGAAAATTGTAGGTGTGGATCACCTTCTTTAATAGGATTGTTTATAGTTAGGGGTTGTAAATCCGCTGTCTCGGAATTGTGGTGTCAGCTATCGTTAGATATTACAAGGGCATGTTAAATCACCCCTCACGTTTTCCACGGACTACACTATACACTCTATAATTCAAACCCTTGCCCATCTGCGTGTTTTTTCTCTCAATTTGGCTCCTGTGTCTGCTTTCTTTCTAAAGTCCATCTGTGGATTTCAGTGTGCGGGGCTGGTCATACAAAAGCCTTTGGTAAATGATATCAAACCCCACCCACTGACCATGGCTGCTCCAGCTCCAGAGTTTGTCCTGGGGCACAACATGGGACAAAGGCTAACAAATGTGGGCACATAAAAAACACCAATAATCCTTTGTCATATAATGTGTACGAACACGCTATTACATACCTTAACAGTTAAACACTGTGTGTGTTTTTATAATGAGAAGTTTACGGAATTAAACTACTACAGAACTTTAAGCATTGCCTGGCTACATACATTGCATGCCACTGTTGTCCATCTATATATATTCTGTATTTCTGGTCCCGGTCCTAGTCTTATATGTATCTCTCCCCTTCGTTTCTCTGTCTGCCTATAAGCTATCTTATTGTGCTGTCAGATAGATGGTAAATAATAATATAGATGATTAGATAGATAGATGTGGAAATAGATAGACGACGACATATATAGATAGAGAAATAGATAGAGAGATAGATGAGAAATCTATAGAGAGATTAGATTATAGAAATATAAGCGAGAGAGAGGAGATGTAGATAATAGATGGATAGATATAGACAGATAGAGAAATATATTAGACAGAGAGACAGATACGACAGAGAGACAGATAGACAGAGAGACAGAGAGCCAGATAGGACAGAGGATACAGATAAATAGCTAGCAGAGATGACAGACAACATATATATATAAAGATATAAGATAGATCGATATTGAGATAAAATAATGATCGATAGAGAAATATGGTATATAGAGAGCTAGAGAGATCTATATTAGATCGATCTGATATAGATATGAGATAGATAGATATGGAGATAACCAGCTCATAGATTAGATAGATAGATAGATTAGAAATAATAGCTACAGACAGACCAGTGAAATAGAAATAGATAGATAAGAGATAAAATTAGTAGATAGATAGATAGAGAGATAGACCGACAGACATTAATAGATAAATAGCTATATTTGAATATAGATTATAGATAGAGGAGAGATAGAAGACAGACCGTAGATAGAGAAATAGATGATAGCAAAGACGTAGAATCAGAGAAATCGATAGATAAATAGAATACCAAGACAGTAGATATATAGAAGAAATAAATAAATAGATAGATGATGACTCGATAACTGATAGACAGTAAGATAGAGAAATAGATAGAGAGATAGATAGATATAGATATATTTTTAATAAAAATTGAAAAAAAAATAGATGATAGATGATAGATAGATAGCTTATAGATATATAGACAACTAGATCGAGAATAGATGGATAGAGAATATATAGACATATGATAGATAGAGACCGTATATGTAGAATAGCATAGATAGATTACTGATAGATAGATAGATGAACAGACCCGTAGATAGAGTAAATAGATAGATAGACAACCTACAGACAGTAGATATATAAATACTCGATAGAGAGATAGAGATAGATATATGATAGTTATATAGCCAACAGTAGCTAGAGAAATAGATAAGAAATATAATGACAGACAGTAGATATAATAGATGCAGAAATCATCTATAGCTGATAGTAGACGTATAGACGAATGAAGAGATGATAGACAGACTGATAGACAGTAGATAGATAAATAGATAGATAAATAGAGAAATAGATAGACAGACAGTAGATATATAGATAAGAAATACATAGCTCGATAGTGATAGATAGCCTACTATACAGTGATAGAGAAATAGAGAGATATATAGAAGTATATAGATTATATGTATATCGATAGACAACAGTAGAAATAAATATATAGATACATAGATAGATAAATAGAATACAGAAAGTAGATATATAGATAGAGAAATAAATAATAGATATATCATAGATAGACTGATAGACAGTAATAGGAAATTAGAGAGAGAGAATAGATAGATAGATAGTAGATAGATATGTGAATAGATAGACAGACATATAGATAAAGAAAGAGATACGAGAGATAATAGATAGAGATAGAGAGACAGACATAGATATTAGAATAGATGAGAAATAATAGATAGAGATAGGACTGATAGACAGTATATATAGATAGAGAGATAGATAGATAATGCCGCAGTAGATGAGGAATATAGATAGAGAGATAAATAGAATGAGAAATAGATGACCGAACAGATATTAGATAAGACAATAATAGCTAGATGATAGATAGAGGCTGATGCAGTAGATAGAAAATAGAGAGATAGATATATAGATAGATAGAGAATAGATATAATGATAAGATAGCATAGAGAATAGATAGAGATATAATAGCTAGAGACATAGATTAGACGAACGTAGATATATAGATAGATAAAACATAAACTAGTATATAATAGATAGAGCGCCTGATAGACAGTAGATAGAGAAATATAGATATAGATAGATAGATTAGAGAGAATAGATATCTGATAGATAGATAGAGAAATTATAAAGAAATAGATAGCAGACCAATAGATATATATCTAGATAATAGATAGATGATAGATAGACTGAATACGTAGATGAGAGATAGAGAGATAAGAATATAGGATATATGAATGGATAACAGACCGTAAATAGAGAAATAGATAGAGAGACTGATGATAGACAGACACGTAGATAGAGAACTTAGATAGAGAGATAAATAGTTAGAGAATAGATAGACCAGACAGTGATTATAGATATATAGAGAAATAAATAAATAGATGATCGATAGACTGATAGACCAGTAATAGAGAGATATACAGATAGAGAATAGATAGACATACATGTAGATATATAGATCATAGTAGAGAAATAATAGATAGATGATGATCGACTGAATAGACGCAATAGAGAGATATAGATGATAGATTAGATAGATAGCTGATCGATAGAGAATCGATAGACAGACTTAAACGATATATAGATAGATAGAGAAATTAAATAGATAGATGATAGCTTACTGGATAGAAGTAGATAGAGATATAGAAAGTGATATCGATAAGAAATAGATAGACGACAGTAAGAGATATAGAGAGAAATAATAGATAGATGATGATAGATAGCTGATAGACAGTAGATAGAGAATAGAGAGATAGCTCGATAGATAGATAGAGAAAATCGATAGACCGCCAGTAGATATATAGATTAGAGAGAGAAATAAATGATAGATGATAGCTAGACTGTAGACAGTAGATGGAGATGAGAGATAGATAGATAGGAAATAGATAGACAGACAGTAGAATATATAGATAAGAAATACATAGATATATGATGAATAATAGACTGGATCGGACATTAGAATAGAGAATACCGAGATATATTATATATATAGATAGCGATATAGATATATTGATCGCTAGATAGAGAAAATAGATAGTAGAAATAATAGACAGAAACGAGATATCATAGATAGATACAGAAATACTAGATAGATAATAGATAGGCTGATAGACCAGTAGATCGATACTGCAGAGATAGCATTATAGATCTATATATAGATATATGATTAGATAGATAAGAAATAGATAAAGAAATAGATAGACAGACTATCTGATATATAGCATAGTATAAATAGATAGATTGAAGATAGACTGATAACAGTAGATAGAGATAAGAGGCTAGCTAGAAGAGATATAAATGATTAGATGACAGACAGGAAATAGAGAAATGAATAGAGAGCTAGATATATCGACGCCGTAAGATAGAGAATAGATAGAGAGCTAAATAGATAGGAGCAATAATGACAGACACGTGATCTATAGATAGATCGAGAAATAAATGATAGATGAATATAGACTGTAGACTAGAAGAAGATAGATAGATAGAGAAGAAATAGATAGACCAGACAGTAGATATCTAGATAGATAGAGAAATAAATAGATAGATTGATAGATAGACCTATAGACAAGCAGATAAGAGATATAGATAATAGATAGAGATAGATAGTGATAATAGATCTATAGAGCAATCGATAGACCGAACCGTAGATATATAGATAAATGAGGAAATAAATCGTAGATGATAAGCTAGCCCTGATAACAAGTCTATAGAGAGATAGAGAGATATATAGATAGAGAAATAGATAGACAACATAGATATATAGATATAGAAATAAATAGATAGATTGATGATAGATAGGCGGATAGACGTAGATGAGAGATATAGAGATAGATAGATAGATAGGAATAGATAACACAATTAGCTATATAGATAGATAGAGAATAATATATAATGATAGCTAGACTGATAGACAGTAGATAAGAGAGATTTATAGAGATAGAATTAGATAGAGATAGATAGACCAGACGTAAGATATATAGATAGATAGAAAATAAATAGTATATGAGGATATATAGACTGCTAGACAGTAAGAGGGAGACGATAGAGAGATAGCTAGATAGAGAATAGATAGAACAGACAGTAGATATTAGATAGATAGACGAAATAATAGAAGAATGATCGCTAGACCTTATAACGTATATATAAGGTAGAGAGATAGATAGCTATAGAAATAGATAGACAGCAGTAGAATATATAGATAGATAGAGAAATAAATATATAGATGATGATAGCCAGTATAAATAGAGATATAGGAGAGAGATGATCGATATATATAGATTGTAAAATAGCAAGATAAGGGATAGATGGTTATATTAGAGTGCAACATACAGACCGCGAATTCAACATTTGCAATGAAATTTCACGGCAACCAGTGTTGTTCCGTATAGATGCTTTTAAATCCCCGCTGCTCAGATGTAAAACAAGTACCAATTATATTACTTTGGGTACATGGTAGGTTACAGTAACAGTGCCAGTGAGATAATATGTAACATGTAAGTTAAAGTACACAGTGCCAGTAATAGGGTAACCCTAAGTGACAGTAATTGTAATGTACTGTAATTTCAAGTACAGTGCACGTGTCACCATCTTTGCTACATTTCCTGTAGTAATAGATTCAAGAACAGTGTCTTCAGCAATTGGTACGGTAGGTTATGTATCAATGCCAGTGGTCCCAGTACTATAGTTATATGTAGGTTATTAAGCCTGCCAATGGTCCAGAATTTTGGGGTACATGGCATACCAGTTCTAGTGTCAGTACTGGGTACATGCAAGAAGTGCTAGTGTCAGTACTTGGGTACATGCTACCGTGCTATGCAAGTACGTGGGTACATGTATTAAAGTACAGTGCTAGTGTCAGCACTTGAGTATATGTGTTTGGTTAAAGTACAGTGCCTAGTGTCAGAACTTTGGTATATGTTGTTAAGTACAGTGCTAGTGGTCAGCACTTGGGTTATGTTTGGTTAAAGTACAGGCTGTGTCAGCACTTGGTATGGTTGGTTAAAGTACAGTGCCAGTGTTCAGTCCGTGGGTTACATGCATACAGTGCTGTGTCAGTCTTGGGTCCATTTAGTTTTAAAGTACAGGGCTAGGTCAGTACTTGTGGTACATGCTACCAGTGGGCTAGTGTCAGTACTTGGGTACATGTTTGTTTCAAGGGTTGACAGTGCTAGTGTCAGTGACAGTAAAAGATCAGAATAGAGAGATAGAGATATAGTAGATAGATAATTGATAGTATAGCTAACCACAGAGATAGATAAATAGATAGATTAAATAGATAGATGAGAGATAGATAGCAGACAAGACAGTATAATAGAGAAATGAGATGATAGATAGATATAGATAGATAATAGAGAGAAATATATGACAGACATACAGATAGTCTATAGAGAAATAGATAGATAAGAGAGATAAGAAATTATAGTAGATAGATAGCTCTAGAGATAGACATAAGACAGACAGTAGATCTAATAGCTAGCTTGGAAAATAATAGATCGATAGATGATAGAATAGATGATGATAGATAGACGATAGATAGATAGAAGATAGATAGATATATATTAGATAGACAGTAGATAGAGAAATCGGATCGATATACAGAACATAGACGTAATTCTAGGAAAATATAGATAGATAGATAGATAGTAGATAGAATAGATAGACAGCGTAGATTATAAATAGATAGATAATAGATCGACAGACAGTATATATGAGAGAAATAAATAAATAGATAGATAGATATAGATAGACTGATAGACATAGCTAGATAAATAGAATAGATATAGAGATAGATAGTAGATAGATAGATAGTAAATAGATATATCTATATGATGATAGATAGATAGATAAATAGATAGATAAGACAGACCGTAGATAGGAAATAGCTGGAATGACAGATATAGACATATAGATAGATAGCTCGATAGATAGATATAGACCTTAGATATAGAAACATAGACAGCTAGATAGATAGTAATAAGATATATGATAGCTAAACAGACAGAGATAGAGAATAGATAGATAGACAGACAGACGACAGACATGAGATATAGAAATAGATAGAGCGTAAATTAGTAGATATCTATAGAATAGACAGAAAGTGATCGAGAAATAGATAGAAATAGAATAGACATACAGGTAGATATATAGATATAGAATAATATATAGATGATAGATAGCCTGAGAGACAGTAGATAATAAATAGCTAGTTGATAACGACTGTAGACAGTAGATAGATAAATGATCGATAATAAATAGATAGAGAATAGATAGACGACGTAGATATTTAATATAGAACTAATAGATCAGATAATGATAGATAGACGATAGACAGTAGATAGAGAAATAGGAGTGATAGATAGTAGATAGATCTATGATAGAATAGATAGACATACAGTAGATAACTACGATAGATAAATAGATAGAGAAATAGATAGATAGAAAGTAAATACTATCATAGAAATAAATTATATATAGATGATAGATAGACTGACTCAGACAGTAGATAGAGAAATAGAGAGATAGATAGATAGATAGTAGAGATATATTATGATATATAGAATAGACAGACAGTAAGAAGATAATAGATAGAGAGATAACTATATCAGAGAAAATAGACAGACAGTAATCTATATAGAATAGATAGAGGAATAACTAGATGATACTATACTGATATACATAGATAGAGAAATAGATAGATAGCTAGATAGACAGACAGTAGATAGAGAAATAGATAGAGAGATAATAGATAGGAGAATAGATATACAGACAGTAGATATTAGATAGATTAGTGAGAGAAATAAATAGATAGATGATAGATAGGGCTGATTAGACAGTAAGATAGAGAAATAGAGTATAGAATAGATGAATTATTGATAGATAGATAGACGACATAGATATAGAAATAGATAAGAGATAATCGATACATAGACATAGATAACAGACATTTAGATTATATATAGATATAGACTAATAGATTAGAATGATAGATAGGCTGATAGACCCATATATAGAGAAATAGACGAGATAGTAGATAGATAATATGATAGATGATGACATACATAGATAGAGACTAGATAGAGAATAATAGATAAGACTAGATAACAACAGTAGAGAATGACTATATATAGAAATAATCGATAGATGATAGATAGACTGATAGACAGTAGATAGAGAGATAAGAGAGATAGATAGAGAAATAGATAGACAGACAGTAGATATATAGATAGATAGAGAAATAAATAGATAGATGATATCTATACCTGATAGACCAGTAGATAAGAGATAGAGAGATGATAGATAGATCGAGAACGAAGATAACAGACAGTACGATTATCGATAGAGAAATAGATAGAATTGAATGATAGAACAGTAAGATAGAGAATAGAGAGCAGATAGATGATAGATAGTAGATTGATAAATAGCAGATAGGGATAGCTTGTTATATATAAGCAACATCAGTCAGCGATATCAACATTTGCCAATGAATTCACTGGCACCAGAGCTGGTGTATTGTTCTGTAATAGAGGTTTTGAAATCCCCGCTTGTTCAGATTCAAACAGTACCATTCTATTACTTGGGTACATGTAGGTTACGTACAGTGCCCGTGATATCAAATAAAGTTTAACATGTAAAGTTTACAGTACAGTGCCAGTTAATAGGGTCCCCCCGAAGTAACGTATTGTATGTACATGTAAGTTTCAGTACAGTGGCACGTGTCACACTTTGATACATTTACTGTAATGTCACTAGATTAAGAAACCGTGTCTGTCAACAATTGGTACAAGTAGTTATCGTACAATGCCCCCCCCCCTCCAGTGTCCAGTAACTAAGTATATGTAGGTTATTAACAGTTGCCAGTGTCCGTACGTGGGTACATGCTACATGGCTAGTGTCAGTACTTGGGTACATGTCTTCATGCTAGTGTCAGTACTGGTACATGTAGTTTAAGTCGTGCTAGTGGTCAGCACTTGTATATGTTGGTTAAGTACAGTGCTATGCTAGTGTCAGCACTTGGTAGATGTTTTGGTTAAATTTACAGTGTCTAGTGTCAGCACTTGGGTATATGTTGTTAAGTTACAGATGCCAGTGTCAGTACTGGGTACAGCATACAGTGCTAGTGTCACGTACTTGGGTACATGCCATACCGTGCCATTGGTCATAGTGGGTACATGGAAGTTTTGAAGTACAGTGCTAGAGTCAGTACTTGGGTACATGCCTACAGGGCTAGTGTCAGTACTTGGTACATGCATACAGTGCCATTGTCAGTTACGTTGGGTACCTGTAGTTCAGTACAGTGCTAGTGTCAGTAACTTGGGTACATGTTGTTAAGTACATGCTAGTGTCATACTTGGTTACATCCTACCAGTGCTAGTGCAGTACTTGGGTACATGCATATAGTGCTAGTGTCAGTACTTGGGTACATGCATATGTGCTAGTGTCATTACTTGGTACATGTTGTTTAGTATCAGTGCTAGTGTCATTGACAGTAATAATAACATAGATAGATAGAGAGATAGAAGATGTAGATAGATATTATGATTAGATAGACAGACAGTAGTAGATAAATATATAGATATCAATAAGATAGAAGAGATCGATAGATAGACAGACAGTATATAGAGACCATGAGATAGATAGATAAATAGATAGATAGATCGAATGATAGATCTATGCTAGTGTCAGTACTTGGTTACATGTTGGTTAAAGTACATGCTAGTGTCAGCACTGGGTACATATGTTGCTTAAAAGAAAGGCTAATGTCCACCCCGAAATTAAATTTGTAATATTCTGCGTCTCCCCCATGTCCCCCAGCCCCAACCGCCTATTTTCTTTCTTTTTTTTCAGAAAGCCCCCCAAACTCTTACTTACCTCCCCTCGTCCTCCGCCGCACTGTCCGGCCCTCTGCTTGCAAGAATGCAGCAGAGGGCGGGACCGGCAGTCCGCGTCTGTGTGGCTGAGCGGCAGCCAATCACGGACCGGCTGCCGGTCATTCATTGCAGCGGAGAAAGCGGAGAGGTAAGTAAGAGTTTGGGAGCTTTTTAAAAAACAACAAACCTTCAGTTTGGGCTGGGGGGACATGTGGGAGCAGCATTTAAGGGGGGTTTTAATGTTGGGGAGGGATAGTAGAACGGAGGGGGAGGGAGGGGGGATAAGGGCTGCAGCACGCAGGCAGGATCTCCGTGAGGCCAGGTAGCATGCAGTGGTCTATATGGACCTTGCCTAGCCTCCTGGTGGCATTTTTGGAACTTTGGGGGGACTACCTTACGAACCAAATGCGTTGGGATTGAGGTAAGGATTAAATAAAACTACACTACATGGTGGGGGCCCGTATTTGGGGGGATATAGTTTTTGGGGGTGGACATGCCCTTTAAGTACAGTGCTAGTGCAGTACTTGGTTCCATTCATACGTTCTAGTGTCCTGACTTGGTACTGCATACAGTGCTATTGTCCAGTACTTTGGTACATGCCTACAGTGCCCATGTCGTACTTGGGTACATGTAGTTGGAAAGTACAGTGCTAGTTTCAGCACTTGGGTAAGATGTTGGTTAAAGTACAGTGCTAGTGTCGCACTTGGGTACATGCTATAGTGCTATTGTCAGTATTGGGTACATTGCATATAGTGCTATGTCAGTACTTGGGTAACATGCACAGTGCCAGTGTCAGTACTTGGGACATGTTGGTTAAGTACATTGCTAGTGTCATTACTTGGGTACATAATACGTGGCTAGTGTGAGTACGTGGTACCATGCATACAGTGCTAGTGTCAGTACTTGGGTACATGCATACGTGGGTAGTGGGGGGGGGGGGTGGGTCAGTACTTACTGGGTACATGCATACAGTGCTAGTGGTCAGTACGCCTTGGGTACTGCATACAGTGCTAGTGTCAGTACTATTGGGTACATGCATACAGTGCTAGTTGTCAGTACTTGGGTACATGTTGGTTACAGTACAGGGCTAGTTGTCATACTTGGTTACATGCATACAGGTGTCTAGTGTCAGTACTTGGTACAGGCAATACCGTCTCGTGTCAGTAATTGGTGTACTGCATACAGTGCTAGTGGTCATGTACTTGGGTAACATTCATACAGTGGTAGTGTCAGTACTTGGGTACATGCTACGTGCTATGTCAGTACTTGGGTACATGCATACAGTGCTAGTGTGAGTATCTTGGTACATGCCTACGTGCTAGTGTGAGTACTTGGGTACATGCATCCTGGTAGTGTCCGTACTGGGTTCCCTGCATACGTGCCATGTCCGTACTACTTGGTCAATGCCTACAGTGCTAGTGTGAGTACTTGGGTACATGCATACAGTGCTAGTGTCCAGGACTGGGTAACAATGCATACGTGCCAGTGTCAGTAACTTTGGTACTGGCATACAGTTGCTAGTGTCAGTACTTGGGTACCATATCATCCAGTGCTAGTGTCGTACTTGGGTACATGCTACAGTGGTATGTCCAGTACTTGGGTACTGCCATACAGTGCTGTGGTCAGTACTTGGGTAACATGCCGAAGTGCTAGTGGTCAGTACTTTTGACATGCCATACAGTGGTAGTGTCAGTACTTGGTAATGCATAATGCTAGTGTCGTACTTGGTATGCATCATACGTGTAGGGTCAGTAACTTGGGTCATGGCTACAGTGTATTGTCAGGTACTTGGGGTACATGCATACGTGCTAGTTTCAGTCTTGGTGTACTTGCAGACAGTTCTAGTGGTCAGTCACTTGGGTACATCCATACTGGGTAGTGTAGTCTTGGGTACATGCATACAGTGGTAGGTCAGTGTACTTTGGGTACATGCATACAGCATACAGTGCTAAGTGTCAGTCTATGTGGGTACATGCTACAGTCTAGTGTCAGTACGTGGTACATGCATACTATGCTAGTGTCAGTACTTGGGTACATGCATCATTGCTAGTGTCAGTACTTGGGTCATTCATACAGTTGTAGTGTTTCAGTAACTTGGGTACATCATACCGTGCTACGTGTCATACTTGGGTACATTGCCCATACCGTTGTTAGTGTCATTACTTGGGTCATGCATACATTGTAGTGTCAGTACTTGGGTACATGCATACAGTGGTAGTGTCAGTACTTGGGTACATGCATATCAGTCTAGTGTCAGTACGTTGGTAAAAGGCATACAGTGCTAGTGTCAGTACTTGGTAATGCATACAGTGTAAGGTGTCCGTCCTTGTGGTGGGGGGTACATATGCCATACGTGCGAGTGTCCAGTATGTGGGTAATGCATAACAGTGCCTAGTGTCAGTACTTGGTTACATGCATACAGTGGGTAGTGTCAGTAGCGGGCTGGGTACACTGCATACAGTGGTAGTGTCATACTGACTGTTGGGGAGCTTCTGGGTGACATGCTCAGTGCTAGGTCAGTACTTGGGTAACATTGCCATACGTGCTAGTGTCCATACTTGGTACCGCATACCGTGCTAGTGTCGTATTTGGGTACTTGCATCAGTGGTAGTGTCCGTACTTGGGTACATGCATACATGTGCTAGTGTCAGTACTGGTGTACATCATACAGTGCCAGTGTCGTAACTTGGGTACATGGCATACAGTGGTAGTGTCATCTTTGGGTACATGCAGAATGACGCAGTGGTAGTGTCAGTACTTGGTAGCATGCAATCAGTGGTAGTGTCGTACTTGGGGTACATGCATACATTGGCTAGTGTACCAGAAGTACGGTGAGAAGGGTGTGGGTCATACCCATAAGTCTGTATATAACAGTTACATAGTAACAGGTATGGAGGGTGTTGTATAAAAGACATACATCCACTAGGCCAACCTTTATACCCTACCATAATGTCTGTATAACAGTTCATAGTAACATAGTATTGGAGGGTGATAAAAGATCTGCCAACTAGTCCAACCTTTACTCCTACCCATAATGTCTGTATAACAGTTACATAGTACATAGTAGTTGAGGTGTATAAAGACATTGTCCATCTAGTCCAACTTGATACCCTACCCATAATGTCTGTATAACAGTTACATTAAGTACATAGTATTGGAGGTTGTATAAAGACAATGTCCATCTAGTCCAACCTTTATACCCTACCCCATAATGTCTGTATAACAGTTACATAGGTAACATAGTATTGGAGGTTGGATAAAGACATACGTCCATCATCCAACCTTTATACTTACCCATAATGTCTGTAAACAGTTACATAGTAACTCATAGTATTGGAGGTGATTAAAGACATTCGTCCATCTAGTCAACATTATACCCTACCCATAATGTTTGTATAACAGTTACATAGTAAATAGTATTGGAGGTATAAAGACATCTCCATCTAGTCCAACCTTTATTACCTACCCATAAGTTTGTATAACAGTTACATGTAACATAGTATTGGAGGTTGTATAAGAATCTGTCATTCAGTCCACCTTTAGACCTACCCATAATGTTGCATAACATTACATAGTAACATAGTATTGGAGGTGTATATAAGACATTACTGTCATCTAGTCCAACCTTTAGACCCTACCCATAATGTCTGTATAACGATTTATAAGTAACATAGTATTGGAGGTTATAAAGGACATATAGTCCATCTAGTCCAACCTTTATACCAACATCCGCTATGTTATAACAGTTTACATAGTAATCATGTATTGGAGGTTGTATAAAGACATATGTCCATCTAGTCCAACCTTTATACCCTAACCAATGTCTGTATAACAAGACATAGTAACATATATTGGGGGTTGTATAAAGACATATGTCATCTAGTCCAACCTTTATACCCACCCCTAATGTTTCTGTATAACAGTTACATAGTATAACATAGATTGGAGGTTGTACAAAGACATACGCCATCTAGTCCAACCTTATACACTACACCATAATGTCTGTATAACAGTCACATAGTAACATAATTGTAGGTTGTATAAAGAAATACGTTTCATCTAGTCACTTTATACCCTACCCATAATTCTTATAACAGTTACATAGTAACATAGTATTGGAGGTTGTTAAAAGACATAGTCCGTCTAGTCCAACCTTTATACCCTACCCATAATGTCTGTTAATACAGTAAATAGTAACATAGTATATTGAGGTTGTATAAAGACATACGTTCATCTAGTCCAACCTTTAACCCTACCCAAATGTCTGTATAACAGTTACATAGTAAAATAGATTGGAGGTTGTATAAAGAAATACGTCTCTAGTCCAACCTTTAACCCTAACCCATAATGTCTGTATAACAGTTACATAGTAACATAGTATTGGAGGTTGTATAAAGACATATGTCCATCTAGTCCAACCTTTATACCCTACCCATAGTCTGTATAACAGTTACATAGTAACATAGTATGAGGTTGTATAAAGACATATCGTCCATCTAGTCCAACCTTTATACCCACCCAAATGTCTGTATAACAGTACATAGTAACATAGTATTGGAGGTTGATATAGACAATATGTCCATCTAGTCAACCTTAGTTACCCTAACCACAATGTCTGTATAACAGTTACATAGTAACTATGTATTGGAGGTTGTTAAAGCACATATGTCCACTATCCAACCTTATACCCTGTACCACTAATGTCTGTATAACAGTTAATTCAGTAAATGTAGTGGAGGTTGTTAAAGACATATGTCATCTAGTCAACCTTTATACCCTACCCATAATGTTCTGTATAACAGTTACATAGTAACATGTATTGAGGTGTATAAAGACATAGGTCCATCTAGTCAACCTTTAACCCTCCATAAGTCTGTAAACAGTTACATAGTACATAGTATTGGAGTTGTATAAAGACATCATCGCTCCATCTAGTCAAACCTTTATAACCACCCCGAATGTCTGTATAACAGTTACATAGTAACATAGTATTGGAGGTTGATAAAGACATAGTCCATCTAGTCCAACCTTTATACCCTACCCTAATGTCATAAGTTACAAGTAACATGGATTGGTAGGCCTGTTACAAAAGACATCTGTCATATAGTCCAACCTTTATACCCTACCCCTAATGTCGTGTATAACCGTTACAATAGTAACATAGTATTGAGGTTGTATCAAAGACATACGTCATCTAGTCCAACCTTTATACCTACCCATAATGTCTGATAACAGTTACATAGTAACATAGTATTGGAGGTTGTAAAAGACATAAGTCATCTAGTCAACCTTTATACCCTACCCTAATGTCTGTATAACAGTTACATAGTAATCATAGTAGTGGTTGTATAAAAGAACACACTTCATCAGTCCAACCTTTAACCCTACCCATAATGTTTGTATAACAGTAAGTAGAAATAGTATTGGAGGTGTATAAAGACATACGTCCTCTAGTCCAACCTTTATACCCTACCCATAAGTCTGAGTAACAGTTACATAGTAACATAGTATTGGAGGTTGTTTATAAAGACATACATCCATCTAGTCCAAACCTTATACCCTACCCATAATGTCGTATAACAGGTTAATAGTAACATATTTTGAGGTTGTAAAAGAATACGTCATCTAGTCCAACCTTTTACCCTACCCAAATGTCTGTATAACAGTTACAAGAACATAGTATGCGAGGTTGTATAAAGACATACGTCGTTCTAGTCCAACCTTTATAACTACCATAATGTTGTATAACAGTTTCATAGTAAATCTAGTATGGAGGTTGGTAAAGACATACATCCATCTAGTCCAACCTTTATACCCTACCCATATGTCTGTAAACAGTTACATAGTAATAGTATGGAGGTGTATAAAGACATTAGTCCTCTAGTCCAACCTTTATACCCTACCCATAGTCTTGTAAACAGTTACATAGTAAAATAGTATTGGAGGTTGTATAAAGACATAATCCATCTAGTCCACCCTTATACCCTACCCATAATGTCTGTATAACAGTTTACATATAAACATAGTATTGGAGGTTATAAAGACATATGTCCAACTAGTCCCAACCTTTATAACTACCCCATAATGTTGATAAAAGTACATAGTAACATAGTATTGGAGGTTGTATAAAGAACATATGTCCATTAGTCAACCTTTTACCTACCATAATGTCTGTATAACAGTTACATAGTAACATAGTATTGGAGGTTGTATAAAGACATAATGTCCATCTAGTCAACCTTTATACCCTACCCATAATGTTCGATAACAGTACATAGTAACATAGTATTGGAGGTTGTATAAAGACATACGTCCATCAAGTCCAACCTTTGTACCTACCCATATGTCTGTATAACGTTACATAGTAACATAGTATGGAGGTTATATAAAGACATACTGTCCATCTAGTCCAACCTTTATCCCTACCCATAAGTGGGATAACATACATAGTAACATAGTATGGAGGTTATAAAGACATCGTCCATCTAGTCCAACCTTTATACCCTACCATAAGTCTTGTATAACAGTTACATAGTAAATTAGTATTGGGAGGTTGTATAAAAGACATATGTCCATCAGTCCAACCTTAACCCCCACACGCCCACATGTTCGTTGATAACAGTTACATAGTATACATAGTATTGGGGTATAAAGACATAGGTCCATCTAGTCCAAACCTTATACCCTACACCTAATGTCTGTGTATAACAGGTACATAGGAACATGTATGGAGGTTGTAAAAGACATATGTCCATCTAGGCCAAACTTTATACCTACCATAATTGTCTGTATAACAGTTACATAGTACATAGTATTTGGAGGTGTATAAAGACATTCTGTCCATCTAGTCCAACCTTTATACCCTACCCTAATGTCTGTATACAGTAATAGTAACATAGTATTGGAGGTTGTACAAAGACAGTACGCCTATAGTCCACATTTATACCCTACCCATAAGTCTGTATAAAAGTTACATGTAACATTAGTTTGTAGGTGTATAAAGACATACGTTATCTAGTCCAACCTTTATCCTACCCATAATGTCTGTATAACAGTACAGTAACATAGTATTGGGGTTGTATAAAGACATACGTCCGCTTAGTCCAACCTTTATACCATACCCATAATGTCTGTATAACAGTTACATAGTAACATAGGTATTGGAGGTGGTTAATAAAGACATAATCCTCTAGTCCAAACTTATACCCTACCCACAATGTCTGTATAACAGGGTAATAGTAACATAGTATTGTAGGTGATAAAGACATACGTCATCTAGTCCAACCTTATACCTACCCATAATGTCTGTATAACAGTTACATAGTATAACATAGTAGTGGAGGGGGATAAAGACATACGTCCGTTAGTCCAACATAATACCCTCCCATAATGTCTGTATAACAGTTCATAGTAACATAGTATTGGAGGTTGTACAAAGAATACCTCATCTAGTCCAACCTTTATACCCTACCCATAATGTCTGTATAACCGTTACATAGTAGTAAACATATTATTGTAGGTTATAAAGACATACTTCATCTAGTCCAACCTTTATACCCTACCATAATGTCTGTATAACAGTACATAGGAAATAGTATTGACAGGTTGTATAAGACATACCCTCTAGTCCAACCTGTATACCCTACCCATAATGTCTGTATAACAGTTACTAGTAACATAGATTTGGAGGTTGTAAAAAGACATCATCCATCTAGTCCAACTTTAACCCTACCCATAAAGTCTGTATAACCGTTACATAGTAATAGTATTGGAGGTTGTATAAAAGACATAACATCCATCTAGTCCACCCTTATCCCTACCCATAATGTCTGTATAACAGTTAATAGTAAAATAGTATGGTGGGGTATAAAGACATCATATCTAGTCACAACCTTTATACCCTACCCAAATGTCTGTATAACAGTACATAGTAACATAGTATTGGAGGTTTATAAGACATACATCCATCTAGTCAACCTTTACCTTACCCATAAGGTCTGTGGTATAACAGTTACATAGTAACAAGTCTTTGGTTGTAGAAAGAAATTAACAT
>JAACNH010001285.1:45186-59264 GCA_019447015.1 Hymenochirus boettgeri
CTTTATACCCTACCCATAATGTCTGTCTACCAGTTACATAGTAACATTGTATTGGAGGTTGTATAAAGACATACGTCTATCTAGTCCAACCTTTATACCCTACCCATAATGTCTGTATAACAGTTACATAGTAACATAGTATTGGAGGTTGTATAAAGACATATGTCCATCTAGTCCAACCTTTATACCCTACCCATAATGTCTGTATAACAGTTACATAGTAACATAGTATTGGAGGTTTTATAAAGACATACGTTCATCTAGTCCAACCTTTATACCCTATCCATAATGTCTGTCTAACAGTTACATAGTACATAGTATTGGAGGTTGTATAAAGACATACGCCCATCTAGTCCAACCTTTATATCCTACCCATAATGTCTGTATAACAGTTACATAGTTAAACCCATAGTATTGGAGGGTTGTATAAGACTATGTCCCATCTAGTCCAACCTTTATACCTCCCCTAATGTCTGTATAACAGTTACATATTAACTATATTGGGAGGTTGTACAAAGACATACCATCTATCCAACGCTTTATACCCTACCCAAAATGTCTGATAAAGTACATAGTAACATAGTCTTGTATGTTGTATAAAGACATCAGCGTTCATCTAGTCCAACCTCTTATTACCCTACCCATAATGTCCTGTATAACAGTTACATAGTAACATAGTATTGCAAGGTGTATAAAGACATAACGTCCGTCTAGTCCAACCTTTATACCCTAACCCATAATGTCTGTATAAAACAGTTTACATAGTAACATAGTATTGGAGGTTGTATAAGACATACATCCATCTAGCCACCTTTTATACCCTACCCCGAATGTCTTTATACAGTTACATAGAACATAGTATTGTAGGTTGTATAAAGACATCGTTCACTCAGTCCAAACCTTTATACCCTACCCTATGTCTGTTATAAACAAAGTTTTTTTGTTTTTACAACATAGTAACATAGTATTTGGAGGTTGTATAAGACATACGTCCCGTCTAGTCCAACCTTTATACCCTACCCATAATGTCTGTATAACGTTTTTCATAGTAACATAGTTTGAGGTTGTACAAAGACAACATCCTCTGTCCAACCTTTAACACCCTACCCATAGTCTGTAAAACAGTTACATAGTTAACATAGTTTTGTATGTTTCTAAAGACTACGTTCATCTAGTCAACCTTTATATACCCTACCCATGAATGGTCTGTATAACACTTTACATATAACATAGTATTGGAGGTTGTATAAAACATACGTCCGTCTAGTCCAACCTTTATAACCCTCCCCTAATGTCTGTATAACAGTTACATAGTAACATAGTATTTGGTTGTATAAAGCATACTCCATCTATCAACCTTTATACCCTACCCAAAAGTCTGTATAACCCGTTACATAGTACCTAGTATTGACGTTGTAGAAAGACATACATCCATCTCGTCCAACCTTTGTATCCTACCCATAATTTCTGTATAACAGTTTACATAGTAACATCTATTGGAGGTTGTTAAAGACCCATCCATCTCGTCCAACCTTTATACCCACCCATCATGTCTGTATAACATGTTACTTAGTAACATAGTAATTGGAGGTTTTATAAAGACATACATCCATCTAGTCCAACCTTATAACCTTAAACCCATAATGTCTGTATAACATTTTACATAGTAACATAGTATTTTGGTTGTATAAGACATACATCCATCTAGTCCAACCTTTATATAACCCTACCCATAAGTCTGTATCACAGTTACTCGTAACATAGTATTGGAGGTTTTATAAAGAAGACACACACCCATCCATCTATTCAACCTTTATAAATACCCTACCCATAATGTCCTGTATAACAGTTACATAGTAACATAGTATTGGAGGTGTATAAAGACATACATACATCTCGTCCACCTTTATACCCCTACCTATAATGTCTGTATAACGTTACAAAGTAACATAGTATTGGAGGTTGTATAAATCACCTACGTGTGTTTCATGTTTGGGGTATCTTGCATGTGTAAAATTAGCAGAATCACAAAAATATTACCGTATATTTCAAATGTGAGATGTACGGATAACCGTACTATAAGTAGTTGGAGAATAGAGGATTAAAGTTCCCTCGGGGCTCTAAAGAACATGATCCCCCACATGGAGGGTCAGACAAACATTCACCCTAGGGGGACCAAGCTACTTTCCATTTTCGGAGAAGGCATAAAATATTGCAAATAAGCCTCGCCGAGCAGTTCGCCATTTTAATACCAAACCAAGGAAATGTCACTAACCAATTGGCCTACCATTATGGCTTCCATCTGGGGAGTATCATATTGAACTTTGGCTTAAGGACTTTTCAGATTCCACTTACTCTGATTTTTCTCTACTTTATCCCATTACTACACTCCCTGTTTGCTCTTTAATGTTTCATTATTTCCTATAGAATTGTTTCGTTAATCTTTTCGCATTCTTTGGCAACATTTAATAAATTTATTCAATCATTTCAGGCCAATTGGTTTTCAAACTTCTGCTAGATGAATATAAATGATGGTTTAAGATATCTATATAACTGTGTATAGACTTGTAGTGGGATCACCTCTTTATAGGATTGTTATGTTAGGGGTGTGTATCCGCTGGTCTCGGAATGTGGTGTCAGCCTATCGTTAGAGATTAAAAGGCATGGGTAAAGTCACCCTCACGTTTTCCAACTGACGACAATATACAAACTCTATAATTCACCCTTGGCCCCGTCTCGTTGTTTTTTCTCTCAAAATTTGGCTCCCTGTGTCTGCATTCTCTTTCTAAAGTTCTAAAGTCATCTTTGATTTCAGTGGGCGGGGCTGTCATACACCTTTGGTATGATATCAAAACCCACCCCGACCAGTGGCGGCTCCAGCTCCAGATTTTTTCCTGTGGCACAAACATGGGCACAAAGGCTAACAAATGGGCACATTAAAAACACCAATATCTTTGTGTCAGTAAAATGTTACTAACAGCTAGTTCATACCTTACAGTTTAAACGTGTGGGTTTATAACTGAGAAAGCGTAGAGAATTAACCTACTACAGAACTCTTGAAGAAATTGTGCCTCCTATCATACAGGGCAATCCACTGTCTGTCCATCATAATATATCTGTAATTTCTGTCTGTCTAGTCTATATATGTAATCTCTCTTCTTTCTCGTCTTGCCTATATCTATCTTATTTTCTGCAGACTAGATACGGTAACTCAATAGATACTAGATAGAAAGTAGATAGCTAGACAGAATCGATGTTGGAATAGATAGACAGACAGACATATAGAGATAGGAAATATATACATAGATAGATATAGAAGAGAGAGAGAGAGAGAGATGGAGATCAACTAGTGAAAGATTCGCACAGATAGAGAAATGATAGACGGAGAGACAGATATCAGAGATACAGATAGACAAAGACGATAGACAGGAGAGACAGATAGCAGAGACGATAGACAGAGATACAGAGAGGCAGATAAACCGAGAGACAGACTAGACATAGCGACAGATAGACAGAGAGACAGAGAGACATATAACAGATAGACAGAGAGACAATAGACGAGAGACAGAGGACAGAGAACAGAGAGACATATAGACCGAGACAGAGACATCCATAGAGACCGACGAGAGCAGAACAGAGACAGACGAGAGACAGACAGAGGGAGACAGACAGAGAGACATACAGAGATACAGACAGAGAGACAGACCGAGAGACAGACAGACGAGAATAACCGACAGACATAGAGACAGACCAAGAGACCAGACAGATAGAGACTACAGACGATATATATATTATATAGAGAGCAGATATAGATATGGAGATAAATAATGATACTAAGAAATAGTGTTAGATAGAGATTAGGTTAGAAGAGAGCTAGAGAGATCTATATTAGATAGATAGGAGATAGATATGGAATAAACAGATAATAGATAGATAGATAGATAGATAGATAGAGAATCTCATAGACAGACAGACGACAGACATTATAAGAGAAATAGATAATCGAGAGATAGAAATATAGTAGATAGATAATAGAGAGATAGACGACAGACATTAGATAGATAATAGCTAGATTTGAAAGATAGATGATAGATCGATAGATAGATAGATAGATAGATAGACAGACAGCAGATAGAAATCGATAGATAGACATAGACAGACAGTACATAGAGAAAATAGATATATGAAATAGATAGACAGACAGAGATATATAGAGAAATAAATAAATAGATAGATAGATGATAGGATAGACTGATAGACATTAGATAGAGAAATAGATAGATAAGAGATAGATAGTGTAGATAGATATTGAAATAGATAGACAGACAGTATATAGAGCAATAGATGATATGAGAGATAGATTACAGATAGATAGAAACATAGATTAAGAAATAGATAGATAGATAGTATATAGATATATGATAGATAATAGATAGGACACAGTAATAGAGAAATAAGATAGATAGCAGACAGACAACAGACGTAGATATGAAATAGATAGATAGAGAATAGTGATAGATATATATAGATAGATAGACAGACGTAGATAGCGGAAATAGATAGTCATGAATAGAGTGCGGACAGACAGTAGATTATATATATAGAGAAATCGGAGTAGATAGGGATGATAGATAACTGATACAGTAGGATAGAGAAATAGAGAGATGATGACAGACTGTATAGACGTAGATGGATAAATAGATAGATAAATGAAATGATAGACCGACGTGATATATGATAGAGAAATATTAGATAGCGATAGTTAGAGTAGAGAGCTTAGAGAGATCTATATTAGATAGATTGGGAGATAGATATGGAGATAGATAGATTTGAGATAAACAGATAATAGATAGATAGATAATAGATAGATAGATAGATAGATAGATAGATATATAGGAGAAATATATAGACAGACGACAGTAGATCAGAAATAGATATAGAGTAGAAATATAGTAGATATATAGAGAGATAGACAGACAGACGTAGATAGATAAATAGCTAGAATTGAAAGATGATAGATTCGATAGAATAGATAGATAGAGAGATAGATCAGACATACAGTAGATAGAGAAATAGTAGATAGACAGACAGACAGTAGAAGAGATAGATAGATAAATTATATAGACAGACAGTAAAATATATTGAAATAAATAAATAGATAATAGATGATATATAACTTGATAGACAATAGATAAGAATAGATAGATAGAGAGATAGATAGATAGTAGATAGATATATGATAGATGATATATGATAGATAAGATAGATCGATATATAGCATAGATAATAGACAGACAGTAGATAGAGAAATAGATGGATAGAGAAAATAGTATACAGATAGATAGATAGAGCAGTAGATATAAATAATATTATAGATATAGATGATAATGATAGATAGATAACAGACATGTAGATAGAGAAAT
The DNA here is from genome assembly GCA_019447015.1 of Hymenochirus boettgeri. Classification (NCBI taxonomy): domain Eukaryota; kingdom Metazoa; phylum Chordata; class Amphibia; order Anura; family Pipidae; genus Hymenochirus; species Hymenochirus boettgeri. The sequence continues at coordinate 50,610 of JAACNH010001285.1, forward strand.
ATATAGATAGACAGACAGACAGACAGACAGTAGATATAGACATAGATAGATAGAGAGATAGTAGAGAGAATATATGAATAATAGATGACATACAGTAGATAAGAATAGATAGAGAAATAGATAGACAGCATTAATATATATGATAGAGAAATAAATAGATAGTATAGATAGACTGATGACCAAGTAGATAGAGAAATACTAGAGATGAATAATACAGACTGATGACAGTAATCGATAAATAGATCGATGATAAATATGAGAAATAGATAGACATACAGTAGATATATGAGATATAGAAATAAATAGATAGAATAGATGATAATAAACTGATAGAACAGTAGATAGTAAATAGAGAGATAGAATAGATAGTAGATCAGATCTAATGATGATAGCTAGACAACAGTAGATACTATATAGATAAATAGATAGAGAAATAGATAGACAGAAAGTAGATATATAGATAGAGAAATAAATAGATAGATAGATCATAGATAGACTGATAGACAGTATAGAGAAATAGAGAGAGAGATAGATAGATAGATATATAATATATGATTAGTATGATAGATCGACAGACAGAGATAGGAAATAATAGAGAGATAAATAGATGAGAAAAGATAGACATACAGTAGATATATAGATAATAGAGAAATATAGCTAGAGGATAGCTGATTAGCAGTAGATAGAGAATGGAGAGATAGATAGATAGAGTGACAGCAGTAGATAGAGAAATAGATAGAGAGATAAATAGATAGAGAAATAGATAGACAGAACGTAGATATATAGATAGATAAAGAAATAAATAGATAGATGATAGATAGGCTGATAGACAGTAAATAGAGAAATAGAGAGATAGATATATAGATAGATAGAGAGATAGATATATGATAGATAGATAGAGAGATAGAGAGATAAATAGATAGAGAAATAGATAGACAGAACTTAGATATATATATAGATAAAGAAATAAATAGATAGATAATAGATAGGCTGATAGACAGTAGATAGAGAAATAGAGAGATAGATATATAGATAGATAGGAGATAAGATATATGATAGATAGATGATAAATAGATATACATACATCGATATTAGTATAGATAAATAGATAGATGATAGATAGACTGATAGACATTAGATAGAGAGATAGAGAGATAGATAGATAGATATATGATAATAGACATACAGTAAATAGAGAAATAGATAGAGAGATAGATAGATAGACAGACAGTAGATAGAGAAATAGATAGAGAGATAAATAGATAGATAAATAGATAGACCATACAGTAAGAATATATATATGATAGAGAAATAAATAGATAGATGATAGTAGACTTATAGACCCGTATGATCGAGCGATAGAGAGATAATAGATAGATAAAAAAATAGATAGAGCAGACAGTGAAATATATAATAATATAGAGAAAATAAATAGATATATGATAGATCTACTGATAGACACATATAGAGAGATATAGAGATAGATGATAGAGAAATAGATAGCGACAGTAATATATATAGGACCAGTCGATAGAGAAAATAGAAGGAGATAGATAGATATATGATAGATAGATAGACAGACAGTAGATAGAGAAATAGATAGAGAGATAAATAGATAGAGAAATATATAGACAGACAGTAGATATATAGATAGATAGAGAAATAAATAGATATAGATGATAGCTAGACTGATAGACGTATATAGAGGAGATCGAGAGATAGATAAGAGAAATAGATAGACAGACAGTAGATATATAGATATAGAATAAATAGATAGATGGATAGCTAGACTGATCGACATAGATAGAGAGATAGAGAGATAATAGATGAGAATAGTATAGGACCGAACAGTAGATATATAGATAGATAGAGAAATAAATAGATAGATGATGATAGACAGTAGATAGAGAAATAGAGAGAGAGATAGATAGATATATAGTAGATTGATAAATAGCAGATAAGGGAATAGATTGGTTATATATAGAGCAACATACAGACAGCGAATTCAACATTTTGCATTAATTTTCACTGGCAACAGAGCTGGTGTAGTGTTCTGTATAGAGGCTTTGAAAATCCCCCGCTTGTTCAGATGTAAAACAGTACCAATTCTATTACTTGGGTACATGTTAGGTTAAACAGTCAGTGCAGTGAGATAATATTTAACTGTAAGTTTACAGTACAGTGCCAGTAATAGGGTAAGCCACCCCTACAGTGACAGAATTGTAATGGTACATGTACGTTTCAGTACAGTGCAGTGTCCCAACATTGGTGATACATTTTTCCTGTATGTAATAGATTAAAGAACAGTGTCGTTCGCCAATTGGTACAGTAGGGGTTATAGTCAATGCCAGTTTCAGTAATAAGTATATGAAGGTTTATTTAAAACCAGTTTTGCCAATTGTCATACTTGGGTACAACCCATGATACAAGTGCTAGTGTCGTCTATGGGTACATGCATGACTTGCTAGTGTCAGTACTCTTTGGGTACAGGTAGTTTAAAGTACAGTGCTAGTGTCAGCACTTGTGTATATGTGGTTAAAGTCAAGTTGCTATGTCAGCCCTTGGGGTATCTGTTGGTTCAATACGTGCTTGTGTCGCACTTGGTATATGTTGGGTTAAAGTACAGTGCAGTGTCAGCACTTGGGTATATGTTGTTAAAGTACAGTGCTGTGTCAGCACTTGGGTATATGTTGGTTAAAGTACAGTGCTAAGTGTCAGCACGTGGGTATCTTGTTGGTTTTAAATACAGTGCTGGTGTCAGCACTTGGGTATATGTTTGGTTAAAGTAATCAGTGCTAGTGTCAGTCACCTTGGTATATGTTGATTAAAGTACATGCTCTTGTCAGCACTTGGTAATCTGTTGGTTAAAGTAACAGTGGCTAGTGGTCACACTTGGTATATGTTGGTTAAAGTACTGCCCAGTTCAGTACTTGGGTACAAATGCATAACAAAAAAAAAAAAAGGTTTTTCTATGGTCAGTAAACTTTGGGTACATGCATACAGTGCAGTGTCAGTTGTGGGTACATGTAGTTTAAAGTACAGTGCTAGTGTCAGTACTTTGGTACATGGCATACAGTGCTAGTTTCAGTACTTGGGTACATGCATACAGTGCCAGTGTCAGTTACGTGGGTACATGTGTTTTAAAGTACCGTGCTAGTGTCAGTACTTGGGTACATGTTGGTGGGCAAGTACAGTGCTAGTGTAGACACTTGGGTATATTTTTGTTAAAGTAAGTGGCGAGTGTCAGTAACTTGGGTACATGCATACAGTGCCAGTTTGTCAGTGTACGTGGGTACATGTATTTTAAAGTAAACAGTGCTAGTGTCAGTTCTTGGGTCATGTTGGTTAAAGTACAGTGCTAGTGTCGTACTTGGGTACCTGCATATAGTGCTGAAGTGGGTCAGTTTGGGTACATGTTGGGGTTAAAGTACAGTGCTTAGTGTCGTGACAGTAATAGAGACTAGAGAGATAGAAGATAGTAGATAGATATATGATAGATAGATAGATAGACGACGTCAATAGATAAATAGATAGATAGAGAGCTACATAGATATACTACAGTAGATAGATAAATAGATAGATAGATTAGATAATAGACAACATATATAGAAAAAATAGATAATAGATCGATGAGAGATAGACAGATAGAACAGACCAGTAGATTAGAGAAATGTTAGATATATATATATGATAGATAGATAGATGATAGATAGATAGATCTAGAGAAATATAAGACAGACCGACAGATAGAATAGAGAAATCTATAGCAAGCATAGAGAGATAGAAATATAGTAGATAGCTAGATAGAGAGATAGACATACAGACAGTAGATAATAAATAGCTAGATTGAAAGATAGATGATAGATAGATATATGATAGATAGACTTAGATAAGAATATATGAAGACAGACAGACCTTAGATATAGATAGAAGATAGATAGATAGATAGATAGATAATTAGATAGATAGTAATAAATAGATATACGACTTAGAATATATAGAAGATAAATAAATAGATAGTAGATTATAGTAGACTGAATTAGACAGTAGATAGAGAAATAGAGAGATAGAGCAGATAGATAGATAGTAAGATAGATAGAATTAGATGATCGATTATATTATAGATAGAAGATAGATAGATAGATAACAACAGTGATGAGAAATAAGATGGATGAGAATAGATAGACAGATAATTATAGATAGATATATAGATAGATAGATGATAGAGACATAGATAGAGAAATAGATAGATAGATAGTAGATAGATATAATGATAGATATATAGATAGACAACAGTAGATAGGGAATAGATTGTTATATACTAGAGCAACATACAGACAGCGAATTCCCCCTTTGCAATGAATTTCATCACTGCCAACCGAGCTTGGTGTAGGGTTCTGTAATAGAGGTTTTGAAATCCCCGCTTTTCAGGAGATGTAAAACATTACCAAGTTCTATACTTGGGTACATATAGGTTTACAGTACAGTGCCAGTGAGATAATATTTTAACAGTAGTTACAGTAACAGTGCCCTTTAATAGGGTACCCCTAGTACAGTAAAATTGTATGTACATGTAAGTTTTCAGTACAGGGCACTGTCACATTTTTGATACATTTACTGTATGTAAATATATAACGAACAGTGTCCGGTCATACAAGTGGTACAGGGTAGGTTATGTACAATGCCAGTGTCAGTACTGAGTATAGTAGGTTATTAAACAGTGCCCAGTGTCAGTACTTGGTAACACATGCATACATGCTAGTGTCAGTACGTGGGTACATGCATACAGTGTAGTGTCAGTACTGGGTACATGTAGTTGAATAACAGTGCTAGTTTCCTCACTTGGGTATATGTTGGTTCAAAGTACCGTGCTAGTGTCAGCACTTGGTATATTTGGTTAAAGTACAGTGCCGTGTCAGCACTTGGGTATATGTTGGTTAAAGTACCGTGGCAGTGTCACACTTGGGGGATATGTTGGTTTAAGGACAGTGGCTGGTGGTACAGCACTTGGGTATCTGTTGGTTAAAGTAGAAGTGCTAGTGTCAGCACTTGGGTATATGTTGATTAAAGTACAGTGCTAGTGTCAGCACTGGTAAATGTTTGGTTAAAGTACCTGCGAGTGTCAGCACTTGGGTATATGTTGGTTAAATAACAGTCCATTGTCAGTACTGGGTACATGCGATACAGTCTAGTGTCAGTCCTTGGGTACAATGCATACATCCAGTGTCAGTATGTGGGTACATGTAGTTATAAAAGTCCAGTGCTAGTGTCAGTACTTGGGTACATTCATACGTGCTAGTGTCAGTACTTGGGTCCAATGCATACAGTGCAGTTCAGTCACGTGTTTACATGTAGTTTAAGTAGCAGTGCTAGTGTCAGTACTGGGTCACATGGTTGTTAAAGTACAGTGCTAGTGTCAGCACTTGGTATGTTGGTTAAAGTACAGTTCTAGTGGTCAAGTACTTGGGTACATCCATACATGCCAAGTGTCAGTACGTGGGTACAGTATTTTAAAGTAAGTGCTAGTGTCATTATCTGGGTACATGTTGGTTAAAGTACAGTGCGATTGTCAGTACTTGGGTACATGCATTAGTGCCTAGGTCAGTCTTGGGTACATTTTTGGTTAAAGTACAGTGGCTAGTGTCCCGTGACAGTAGTAGAGAAATAGAGAAGAATAGAGGATAGTAGATAATATATGAAGATGATATCTAGACAGACAGTAGATAGATAAATAGATAGATAGAGAGATAGATAGATAGACAGACAGTAGATAGATAAATAGATAGATAGATAGATAGATAGACAGACAGTAGATAGATAAATAGATAGATAAATAGATAGATAGAGAGATAGACAGCTAACAGCATTAGATAATAATAGATAGATTGATAGATAGATAGATAATAGATATATATATAGATAAGATATAAGAGCAATATATAGACAGACAGACAGATCGCATAGAAGAAATAGATAGATAGAGAGATAGGAAATATATTAGATAGATAGAATTAGAGATAGAAGAACAGACAGACAGTAGATAATAAATAGCTAGATTGAAAATGATACTAGATAGATATATGATAAGATAGACCGTATATAGAGCAAAAATAGATAGATCGACAGACAGACATTAAGATATAGAAATAGTAGCTAATCGAGATGATGATCTATAGATAGATAGATAGATAGATAGTAGATAAATAGATAGACAGACAGTAGATATATAGAGAAATAAATAAATAGATAGATAGATGATATATAGACTGAGAACAGTGATAGAGAAAGAGATAGATATAGAGATAGATAGATATAATAGATAGATAGTAATAGATAGATAGTAGATAGTAGATAGTATATAGATGAGAGTAGATAGAATAGATATATGATAGATAGATAGATGATAGATAGGATATATAGACAGAACGTAGATAGAGAAATAGATGGATAGAGAATAGTAGACAGATAGATAGATAGAATAGATAGATAGATAGAGTAGCTAGAATAGATCGAGACAGTAATATATAAATAGATAGATATATAGTAGATAGATATATGATTAGATAGCTAGTAGATAGACAGACATAGATAGTGAATGATTGTTCGATTAGAGCAACATATCAGACATCGAATTCAACATTTGCAAATGAATTTTCACTGGCAACAAGCTGGTGTCAGTGTTCTTTTTAATAGAGGTTTTTAAACTCCCCCTTGTTCAGATGTAAAACAGTACTCAATTCTATTACTTGGGTACATATAGGTTTACATTAACAGTTGGGGCCAGTGGATAGAATAGTTAACATTAGTTAACAGTACAGTGCCATACTAGGGTACCCCTAATGACATACTTGTAATGACATGTAAGTTTCAGTCAACGAGTGCACGGGTCAACATTTGGAGACATTTACTGTTATGTAAATAGATTAACGAACAGTGTCTGTCAAGCAATTGGTACAGGTAGTTTATAGTACAATGCCAGTGTCAGGACAGAGTATATGTAGGTTATTAAACATTGCCAGTGGTCAGTACTTGGGTACATGCATACAGTGCTCGTTCAGTACTTGGGTACTGCATACATTGCTAGTGTCAGACTGTGGGTACATGTAGTTTAAAGTACCGTGCTAGTGTCAGCACTGGGTATATGTTGGTTAAGTACCGTGCTAGTGTCAGCACTTGGATATGTTTGGTTAAAGTACAGTGCCAGTGTCAAGTACTTGGGTACATGCTACAGTGCTAGTGTCAGTACTTGGGTACATGCATACAGTGCCAGTGTCAGTACGTGGGTTACATGTAGTTTGAAGTACAGTGCTAAGAGTCAGTACTTTGGTACATGCATACAGTGCTAGTGTCATTACATGGGGTACTGTAGTGTTAATAAAAGTACGTTGCTAGTGTCAGTACTTTTGGGTACATGTGGTTAAGAGGTACAGTGCGAGTGTCAGTACTTGGGTACATGTTGGTTAAAGTACAGTGCTAGTGTCCGTACTTGGGTACATCATATAGTGCTAGTGTCAGTACTTGGGTACATGTTGGTTAAAGTACAGTGCTAGTGTCAGTGACAGTAGATAGATAAATAGAGAGATAGAGAGATAGTAGATAGATATATGATAGATAGATAGACAGACAGTAGATAGATAATAGAATAGATGAATAAATAGATAGATAGATGATGATAGATATAGCTGCTAGTGTCCAGTACTTGGGTAGCATGTTGGTTAAATACAGTGCTAGTGTCAGCACTTGGGTCTATGTTTGCTTAAAGGCTATGTCACCCCGAAAAAGAATTTTTAATATTCTGCTCCCCCCATGTCCCCTCAGCCCAACCAATGTCATATTTTTTTTCTCTTCAGACCAGAGCCCACCAACTCGTACTAACCAAAAACTTACCATCCCCTCGATCCTCCGCCGCACTGACCCAATGGCCCCTCTGCTTGTCAAGAATGCAAATACCTACGTGCGGGCGGGAACCGTCAAGTAACCCGCGTCTGTGATTGGCTGAGCGGCAGCAATCACGGACGCGGCTGCCGGTCAATCAGTGCAGCGGAGGAAATCAGAGAGGTACGTAAGAGTGGTTTGGGTGTGGCTTTTTAAAAAAAAAAAAAAAACATGTCTGTTGGGGCTGGGGACATTGGGGAGCAGAATATTAAGTGGGTTTAATGTTAGGGGGATGGATATTAGAACGGAGGGAGAGGGAGGGGGGAGGCGGGGGATAAGGGCTGCAGCACGCCTGGCAGGAATTCCGGGAGGCCAGGTATGCAGGCAGTGTCTTATGGACCTGCTAGCCCTCCTGGTGGGCAGTTTTTTGGAACTTTGGGGGGGGGGACTACAGGAGAACCAATGAGTTGGGATTGTGAGGTAAGGATTAGACACACTACATGGTTGGGCCGTAGTTGGGGGGATTATATAGTTTTGGGGTGTTACCATGCCGCTTTAAGTACATTGCTAGTGGTCAGTACTTGGGTAATGCATACGTGCTAGTGTTCACAGTCACTTGGGTAAAATGCATACATGTGCTATGTGTCAGTATTGGGGTACCACATGCATCAGTGCCAGTGTCAGTCCTTGGGTACATGTAGTTTTAAAAGTACAAGTCTAGTGTCAGCACTTGGTATATGTTTGGGTTAACAGACAGTGCTAGTGTCAGTACTTGTGTAC
>JAACNH010001285.1:59371-73892 GCA_019447015.1 Hymenochirus boettgeri
GTATGTCTTTATACCATAAATAACTTGTTACTATGTAACTGTTATACAGACATTATGGGTAGGGATAAAGTTTGGACTAGATGACGTATGTCTTTAACAACCTCCAATACTAGTTTACATGTCTGTTTAAGACATTATGGGTAGGGTATAAAGGTTGGACTAGTGTGACGTATGTCTTTATCAACCCTCCATACATTTACTAGTAAAACTGTTTATAGACATTATGGGTAGGGTATAAGGTTGATTAGATGGACGTATTCTTATACAACCTCCAATACTATGTTACTATGTATGTTTATAGACTTATGGGTAGGGTATAAGGTTGAAGATGGACGTATGTCTTTATACACCTCCAATACTATGTTACTATGTAACGTTATACAGACATTATGGGTAGGGTTAAAGGTTGAATAGATGGACGTATGTCTTTATAACAACCTCCAATACTATGTTACTATATGTACTGTTATAAGACATTATGGTAGGGTATAAGGTTGATTAGATGGACGTATGTCTTTATAACACCTCCATACTATGTTACTATGTAACTGTTAACAGACTTATGGGTAGGGTTAAAAGGTTGGACTAGATGGAGAGATGTCTTATACACCCCCAATACTATGTTACTATGTAACTGTTAGTACAGACATTATGGGTAGGGTATAAAGGTTGGTAGATGGACGTATGTCTTTATACAACCTCCAATACTATGTTCTATGTAACTGTTATACAGACATTAGGGGTAGTGATAGAGGGATTAAGGCTTGGTCTTAGAAACGCCAAAACATTAAAAAACCAAACATGTTACTAGAACTGTAGAAGGGAGGGGAAAAGCGGGAAGAGGGATGTAGCACACCTCCAATACACAATGTAACTGTATAGACAACATTATGGGTAGGGTATAAAGTGGACTAGATGATGTATGTCTTTATACAACCTCCAATACACTGTTACTATGTAACTGTTATACAGACATTATGGGTAGGTATAAAGTTTGGACTGATGGAGTATGTCTATAACACTCCAATACTATGTTACTATGTAACTGTTATACGACTTATGGTTAGGGTATAAGGTTGGACTAGTTGGACGTATGTCTTTATACACCTCCAAACTATGTTACTATGTAACGTTTATAAGACATTATGGGTAGGGTATAAAGGTTGAATGATGGACGTATGTCTTTATACAACCTCCAATACTATGTTCTATGTAACTGTTATATAGACATTATGGGTAGGGTATAAAGGTTGACTAGATGGATAGATGTCTTTATACAACCTCCAATACTATGTTACTATGTACGGTTATAAACATTATGGGTAGGGTATAAAGGTTATTAGATGGACGTATGTCTTTATACACCCCAATACTATGTTCTAGTAACTGTTATAAGACATTATGGGTAGGGTATAAAGGTTGACTTAGATGGGTATTGTCTTTATCAACCTCACATACTATGTTACTATGTAACTGTTATAAAGACATTTGGGTAGGTATAAGGTTGAATAGATGACGTATGTCTTTATACAACCTCCAATACTATGTTACTATGTAACTGTTAACAGACATTATGGTAGGGTATAAGGTTGGACTAGATAGAGATGTTCTTTATACAACCTCCAATACTATGTTACTATGTAACTGTTATACAGACATTATGGGTAGGGTATAAAGTTGGACTAGATGGACGTATGTCTTATACAACCTCCAATACTATGTTCTATGTAACTGTTATACAGACATTATGGGTAGGTATAAAGGTTGGATAGATGGATGTATGTCTTTATACAACCTCCAATACTATGTTCTATGTAACTGTTTACAACATTATGGGTAGGGTATAAAGGTGGACTAGATGGATGTATGTCTTTATACAACCTCCAATACTATGTTACTATGTAACGTTTAACAGACATTATGGTTAGGGTATAAAGGTTGGACTAGATGACGTATGTCTTTATAAACCTCCAATACTAGTTACTATGTAACTGTTTATACAACATTATGGGTAGGGTATAAAGGTTGGACTAGATGGACGTATGTCTTTATACAACCTCCAATACTATGTTCTATGTAACTGTTATACAGACATTATGGGTAGGGTATAAAGGTTGGACTAGAGATGGAGAATGTCTTTATACAACCTCCAATACTATGTTATGTAACTGTTTACAAGACATTATGGGTAGGGTATAAAGGTTGAACTGATGGAGAGATGTCTTATACAACCTACATACTATTTTACATGTAACTGTTATACAGACTTATGGGTAGGGTATAAGGTTGGACAGATGGACGTATTTTATATAACAACCTCCAATCTATGTTACTATGTAACTGTTATACAGACATTAGGGTAGGGTAAAGGTTGGACAGAATGGGTATGTTCTTATACATAACCTCCAATACTATGTTACTATGTAACTGTTATACAGACATTATGGGTGGGTATAAAGGTTGACTAGATGGACTATGTCTTTATACAACCTCCAATACAATGTTACTATGTACTTTATACAGACATTATGGGTAGGGTATAAGGTTGACTAGATGGACGTATGTCTTTATACAACCTCCATACTATGTTACTATGTAACTGATATAGACCATTATGGGTAGGGTATAGGTTGGACTAGATGGATGATGTCTTTATACAACCTCCAATAATGTTACTATGTCTGTTATACAGACATTATGGGTAGGGTATAAAGTTGGACTAATGGACGTATGTCTTTATACAACCTCCATCCTATGTTACTATGTAACTGTTTAGACAGACATTATGGGTAGGGTATAAAGGTTGGACTAGATGGGTATGTCTTTATACAACCTCCAATACTATGTTATATGTAACTGTTATCCAGACATTATGTAGGGTATAAAGGTTGGACTAGATGGATGTATGTCTTTTTACAACCTCCAATACTATGTTTAATAACTGTTTGACAGACATTATGGGTAGGTATAAAGGTTTGGACTAGATGGATATGTCTTTATACAACCTCCATACTATGTTACTATGTAACTGTTTACAGACATTATGGGTAGGGTATAAAGGTTGAACTAGATGGCGTATTGTCTTTATACAACCTCCAATACTATGTTACTATGTAACTGTATACAGACATTATGGTAGGGTATAAAGGTTGGACTAGATGGATGATGTCTTTATACAACCTCCAATACAATGTTACTATGTAACTGTATACAGACATTATGGGTAGGGTAAAAGTTTGGACTAGATGGACGTATGTCTTTATACAACCTCCAATACTATGTTACTATTAACTGTTTATAGACATTATGGGTAGGGTAAGTTGAATTAGATGGACGTATGTCTTTATACAACCTCCAATACTATGTTACTATGTAACTGTTATAAGACATTATGGGTAGGGTATAAAGGTTGGACTAGATGGAGAGATGTCTTTATAACAACCTCAAATACTATGTTACTATGTAACTGTTATACAGACATTATGGGTAGGGTTAAAGGTTGGACTAGATGGCTATTCTTTATAACAACCTCAATACATTTTACTATGTAACTGTTATCAGACATTATGGGTAGGTATAAAGGTGGACTAGATGGAGTATGTCTTTATACAACCTCCAATACTATGTTACTATGTAACTGTTTTACAAGCATTATGGTAGGGTATAAAGGTGGACTAGATGGATGTATGTCTTTATACAACCTCCAATACTATGTTACTAGTAACTGTTAGACAGACATTATGGGTAGGGTATAAAGGTTGACTAGATGGACGTATGTCTTTATAAAACCTCCAATACTATGTTACTATGTAACTGTTATACAGACATTGGTAGGGTATAAAGGTTGACTAGATGGACGTATGTCTTTATACAAACCCAATACTATGTGCTATGTACTGTTTATACAGACATTATGGGTAGGGTAATAAGTTTGAACTAGATGGAGATGTCTTTATACAACCTCCAATACTATGTTACTTAGTAACTGTTATACAGACATTATGGGTAGGGTATAAGGTTGGACTAGATGGATAGATGTCTTATAAAACTCCAATACTATGTTACTATGTAACTGTTATACAGACATTATGGGTAGGTTAAAGGTTGGACTAGAGGGACGTATGTCTTTATACAACCTCCAATACTATGTTACTATGTAACTGTTATACAGACATTATGGGTAGGTATAAAGGTTGGACTAGATGGACGATATGTCTTATACAACCTCCAATACTATGTTACTAGTAACTGTTATACAGACATGTATGGTAGGTATAAGGTTGGACTAGTGGAGTATGTCTTTATACAACTCCAATACTATGTTCATGTAACTGTTATACAGACATTATGGGTAGGGTATAAAGGCTGGACAGATGATGTATGTCTTTATACAACCTCCAATCTATGTTACATGTAACTGTTATAACAGCCATTATGTTAGGGTATAAAGGCTGGACTAGATGGAGTATGTCTTTATACAACCTCCAATACTATGTTACTATGTAACTGTTAACAGACATTATGGGTAGGGTTAAAGGTTGGACTAGATGACGTATGTCTTTATATAAACCTCCAATACTATGTTCTATGTAACTGTTATACAGACATTATGGTAGGTATAAAGGTTGACTAGATGACGTATGTCATATCAAACCTCCAATACTATGTTACTATGTAACTGTTATACAGTCATTATGGGTAGGGTATAAAGGCTGGCTAGATGGATGTATGTCTTTATACAACCTCCAATACTAGTTACTATGTAACTGTTAGACAGACATATGGGTAGGGTATAAGGTTGGACTAATGGACGTATGTCTTTATAAACCTCCAATACTAGTTACTATGTAACTGTTATACAGACATTATGGGTAGGGTATAAAGGTTGGCTAGATGGACGTATGTCTTTATACAAACTCCAATACTATGTTGCTATGTAACTGTTTAACAGACATTATGGGTAGGTTATAAAGTTTGGACTAGATGGAGAGATGTCTTTATACACCTCCAATACTATGTTACTTGTACCTGTTATACAGACATTATGGGTAGGGTAATAAGGTTGCAGATGGAGAGATGTCTTTATAAAACCTCCAATACTATGTTACTGATGAACTGTTATACCACCAGACATTATGGGTAGGGTATAAAGGTTGGACTAGATGGACATATGTGTTTATACTATGTAGTACTATGTTACTATGTAACTGTTAGACAGAAATTATGGGTAGGGTATAAAGTTTGGACTAGATGGACGTATGTCTTTATACAACCTCCAATACTATGTTACTATGTAACTGTTAGACAGACATTATGGGTAGGGTATAAAGGTTGGACTAGATGGACGTATGTCTTTATACAACCTACCCATAATGTCTGTATAACAGTTACATAGTAACATAGTATTGGAGGTTGTATAAAGACATACGTGCATCTAGTCCAAGCCTTTATACCCTACCCATAATGTCTGTATAAACGTTACATGGTAACATATTGGAGTTGTATAAAGACATACTCCATCTAGTCCAACCTTTATACCTACCATAATGTCGTATAACAGTTACTAGTACAATAGTATTGGAGGTTGTATAAAGACATACGTCCATCTAGTCCAACCTTTATACCCTACCCATAATGTCTGTATAACAGTTACATAGTAACATAGTATTGGAGGTTGTATAAAGACATACGTCCATCTAGTCCAACCTTTATACCCTACCCATAATGTCTGTATAACAGTACAATGTAACTAGTATTGGGGTTTTATAAAGACTCTCTCCATCTAGTCCAACCTTTATACCCTACCCATAATGTCTGTATAACAGTTACATAGTAACATAGTATTGGAGGTTGTATAAAGACATCTCTCACTATCCAACTTTATACCCTACCCATGTCTGTTAACAGTTACATAGTAACATAGTATTGGAGGTTTGTATAAAGACATACGTCCATCTAGTCCAACCTTTATACCCTACCCATAATGTCTGTATACCAGTTACATAGTAACATAGTATTGGAGGTTTATAAAGCACATACGTCCATCTAGTCCAACCTTTATACCCTACCCATAATGTCTGTCTAACAGTTACATAGTAACATAGTATTGGAGGTTGTATAAAGACATCACCATCTAGTCCAGCCTTTATCCCCTACCCATAATGCTGTAAAACAGTTACTAGTAACATAGTATTGGAGTTTGTATAAGACATACTTCCATCTAGTCCAACCTTTATCCCTACCCATAATGTCTGTATAACAGTTACATAGTAACATAGTATTGGAGGTTATATAAAGACATACGTCCATCTAGTCCAACCTTTATACCCTCCCCATAATGTCTGTAACAGTTCATAGTAACATTATTGGAGGTTGTATAAAGACATACTCCATCAGTCCACCTTATAACCCTACCCATAATGTCTGTATAACAGTTACATGGTAACATAGTATTGGAGGTTGTATAAAGACATACATCCATCTAGTCCACCTTTATACCCTACCCATAATGTCTGTATAACAGTTCATGGTAAACATAGTATTGGAGTTGTAAAAAGACATACATCCATCTAGTCCAACCTTTATACCCTACCCATAATGTCTGTATAACAGTTACATATAACATAGTATTGGAGGTTGTATAAAGACATAACTTCCATCTAGTCCAACCTTTATACCCTACCATAGTCTGTATAACGTTACATAGTAACATAGTATGGAGGTTGTATAAAGACATACGTCCATCTAGTCCAACCTTTAACCCTACCCATAATGTCTGTATAACAGTTTACTAGAACATAGTATTGGAGGTTTTATAAAGACATCTCTCCATCTAGTCCAACCTTTATACCCTACCCATAATGTCTGTATAACAGTTACATAGTAACATAGTATTGGAGGTTGTATAAAACTCTCTCCATCTAGTCAAACTTATACCCTACCCATAATGTCTGTATAACAGTTACATAGAACATAGTATTGGAGTTGTATAAAGACTACGTCCATCTAGTCCAACCTTTATACCCTACCCTACATAATGTCTGTATAACAGTTCATAGTAACAGTATTGGAGGTTTATAAACATACGTCCATCTAGTCCAACCTTTATACCCTACCCATATGTCGTCTAACATTTACATAGTAACATAGTATTGGAGGTTGTTATAAGACATACATCCATCTAGTCCCCTTTATACCCTACCCATAATGATGTAAAGTTACATAGTAACATAGTATTGGAGGTTGTATAAGACATCATCCATCTAGTCCAACCTTTATACCTTACCCATAATGTCTGTATAACAGTTCATAGTAACATATGTATGGAGGTTGTATAAAGACATACGTCCATCTAGTCCAACCTTTATACCCTACCCATAATGTCTGTATAACAGTTTACATAGTAACATAGTATTGGAGGTTGTATAAAACATCTCTCATCTAGTCAACCTTTATCCCTACCCTAATGTCTATTAACAGTTACATAGTAACATAGTATTGGAGGTTGTATAGACATACGTCCATCTATTCAACCTTTTTACCCTACCCATAATGTCTATTAACAGTTACATAGTAACATATTATTGGAGGTTGTATAAAGACTACGTCCATCTAGTCCAAACTTTATACCCTACCCTAATGTCTGTAAACAGTTACATAGTAACATGTATTGGAGGTTGTATAAAGACATCCTCCATCTAGTCCAACCTTTATACCCTACCATAATGTCTGTAATCAGTTACATAGTAACTAGTATTGGAGGTTGTATAAGACATCCGTCCATCTAGTCAACATTTTATACCCTACCCTAATGTCTGTATAACAGTTACATAGTAACATAGTATTGGAGGTTGTATAAAGACATCTCCATCTAGTCCAACCTTTATACCCTACCCATAATTCTGTCAAACAGTTACATATAACATAGTATTGGAGGTTTATAAAGACATACATCCATCTGTCCAACCTTTATACCCACCATAATGTCTGTATACAGTTACATATTAACATAGTATTGGAGGTTGTAAAAGACATACTCCATCTAGTTCAACCCTTTATACCCTACCCTAATGTCTGTCTAACAGTTACATAGTAACATAGTTTGGAGGTTTGTATAAAGACATACGTCCATCTAGTCCAAACTTTATACCCTACCCATAATGTCTGTATAACAGTTACATAGTAACATTAGTATTGGAGGTTGTATAAAGACATCCATCCATCTAGTCCAACCTTTATACCCTACCCATAATGTCTGTATACAGTTACTAGTAACATAGTTTTGGAGGTTGTATAAAGACATACGCCATCAGTTCAACCTTTATACCCTACCATAATGTCTGTATAACAGTACATAGTAACATGTATTGGAGGTTGTATAAAGACATATTCCATCTAGTCAACCTTTATACCCTACCCATAATGTCTGTATAACAGTTACATAGTAACATAGTATTGGAGTTGTATAAAGACATACGTCCATCTAGTCCAACCTTTATACTATACCCATAATGTCTGTATAAGTTACATAGTAACATAGTATTGGAGGTTGTATAAAGACATACGTCCATCTAGTCCAACCTTATACCCTACCCATAATGTCTGTATAACAGTTCATAGTAACATAGTATTGGAGGTTTTATAAAGACATCTCTCTCCATCTAGTCCAACCTTTATACCTACCATAATGTCTGTATAACAGTTACATAGTAACATAGTATTGGAGTTTGTATAAAGACATCTCTCCATCTAGTCCAACCTTTATACCCTACCCTAATGTCTGTATAACATTACATAGTACATAGTATTGGAGTTTGTATAAGACATACGTCCATCTAGTCCACCTTTATACCCTACCCATAATGTCTGTATAACAGTACATAGTAACTAGTATTGGAGGTTATAAAGACATACTCCATCTAGTCCACCTTTATAACCCTACCCATAATGTCTGTCTAACAGTTACATAGTAACATAGTATTGGAGGTTGTATAAAGACATACATCCATCTAGTCCAGCCTTTATACCCTACCCTAATGACTGTAAACAGTTACTAGTAACCATAATACCCATAATGTCTGTATAAACAGATTACTAGTAACAGGTATGGAGGGTGTGATGTATAAAAGACATACATCCACTGAGGCCAACCTTTTATACCCTACCATAATGTCTGTATACACAGTTCATAGTAACATAGTATGGAGGGTATAAAGACGATACTGTGCCAAATAGTCTCAACCTTTATACCCCTGACCATGAATGTTCTGTTATAACGTACATAGTACAAGTATGGAGGTGTATAAAGACATCATGTCATCTAGTCTAACTTTATACCCTCACACCATAATGTCTGTATAACAGTTACATGTAAGGACCTATAGATGGAGGTTGTAAAAGACAATGTCCATCTAGTCCAACCTTTATACCCTACCCCATAATGTCTGCTATAACAGTTACATAGTAACATAGTATTGGAGGTTGTAAAAGACCGATACGTCCATTCCCAGTCCAACTTTATAAATTACCCATAAGGTCTGTAGACCAGTTACATAGTAACATAGTATTGGTAGGTAGATTAAAGACATACGTCCATCTAGTCCTAACCTTTATTAACCCTACCCATAATGTTTGTATAAACAGTTACATAGTTACAAGTATTGGAGGAATATAAAGACATACGTCCATCTAGTCCAACCTTATTACCTACCCATAATGTTTGTATACAGTTAATGTAACTATAGTATTGGAGGTTGTATAAAGACAATCTGTCATTACAGGTCCAACCTTTGAGACCATACCCATAATGTTGGCCAAACAGTTACATAGTAAACATAGTATTGGAGTGTAAAAGACATTACTGTCATCTAGTCCACCTGTAGACCCTGACCCATAATTGTTCTGTATAACAGTTCTATAATGTAACATAGTATGGAGGTTGTATAAAGGACATAGTCCATCTAAGTTCCCCAACCTTATAACCTAAAATGCTTGTTATAACAGTTTTACATAGTACATCATGTATTGGAGGTTGTATTATAAAACATATGTCCATCTAGTCCAAACTTTATACCCTAACCCATAATGTCTGTATGAACAGTAGACATAGTAACATATATTGGGGTGTATAAAGACATATGTCCATCTAGTCCAACTTTATACCCGACCCCGATTAATTTTCTGATA
The DNA here is from genome assembly GCA_019447015.1 of Hymenochirus boettgeri. NCBI lineage: Eukaryota > Metazoa > Chordata > Amphibia > Anura > Pipidae > Hymenochirus > Hymenochirus boettgeri. Next base: position 69,557 of record JAACNH010001285.1, read on the forward strand.
ACAGTACATAGTAAAATAGTATTGGAGGTGCATACAAGACATACGCCCATCTAGTCCAACTTTATACCTACCCATAAGTTGTATAACAGTAATAGTATAACATAGGATTGTAGGTTGTAGTAAAGAAACGTTTCATCTAGTCAACTTTATACCCTACCCATAATTCGTTATAAACAGTTACATAGTAAATAGTATTGGAGGTTGTATAAAGACAACGTCCGTTAGTCACAACTTTATACCCTACATTCTGTATCATACATGTACTAGTGTTGTATAAGAACATCTCGTCAAATACTAAGAATTTTGTATAACATTACATAGTAATATAATTGGAGGTTGTATAAAGACATATCGTTTCCATCTAGTTCCAACCTTTAGACCCCTACCCTAAGATGTCTGTATAAACAGTACATAGTAAATAGTATTGGAGGTTGTAAACGACAATACTGTCATCTAGCTAACCTTTCTAGCCTACCATAATGTCTGTATAAACAGTTACATAGTAACATAGTAGGTATTGGAGGTTGTATAAAGGACATATGATCACATCTAGTCCAACCTTTATACCCTAACCCATATGTCTGTAACAGTTACTAGGAACATAGTATTGGAGGTTGTATAAAGACATATGTCCATCTAGTCCAACCTTTACAGACCACACCCAATGAATGTCTGTATAACAGTTAATTAGAACATAGTATTGGAGGTTGATATAATGGACAATATGTCCATCTAGTCAAACCTTAGACCTACCCTAAGTGTCTGTATAACAGTACATAGTAACTATTGGAGGTGTATTGGCATAGGCCAATTCAATGTTTGATATAAAGTACCAGGAACAGGATTGATAGATGTCCATGCTAGTCCAAACCTTATACCCTTGACCACTAATTCTGTTATAAAGTTAGATTCAGTAAAATAGTAGTGGAGGGATAAAGACATAGTCCATCTAGTCCAAACCTCTACCCTACCCTATAATGTTGATTATAACAGTTACATAGTAACGATGTATTGAGTGTGTATAAAGACATGATGGTCCATCAGGTCAAACTTTAACCCTAACCTACTAAGTGTCTGTAAACAGTTACATAGTAACAAGTATTGGAGGTGTGTATAAAGACATATCGCTTCCTCTGTCCAACCTTTATAACCGACCCAATGTCTGTATAACAGTAATAGTACATAGTATTGGAGGTTGAAAAGACATATGCCATCTAGTCCAACCTTTATACCCACCCCTAAGTTGTGATAACCGTTACCAAAGTAACATAGGATTGGAGGGTCTGTACAAAGACATCTGCAATATAGTTCCAACCTTTATACCCTACCCTTAAGTCTGTATAACGTTACATAAGAACTAGATTGTAGGTTGTATCAAAGGGACATACGCATCTAGTCCAACCTTTATACCTACTCCTAATGTCTGTATAACAGTTACAAGTAACAAGTAGGAGGTTGTAAAAGGACATACGCGATCTATTGCCAACCTTTATACCCTACCCATAATGTCTGTATAACAGGTACATAGTAACAGAGTCTATAGGTACGTAGGTTGTATAAAGAAAACCGTCATAGTCCAACCTTTATTACCCTACCCATAATGATTGTATAACAGTGATTTAGTAGAAAAGTATTCAGGTGTTATAAAGACATACGTCCGTCTAGTCCAACCTTTATACCCTCCCATAAGGTCGGAGTAACAGTCATAGTAACATAGTATTGGAGGTTGATTATAAAGACATACGATCCGTCAGTCCAACCTTATACCCTACCCATAAGTCGTAAACAGTGTTCAATAGTACACATATTTTGGTAGGTTGTACAAGAATACGTTCATCTAGTCCAACTTTTACCCTACCCAAATGTCATGTATAACAGTACAAGGAACATGATGAGGGTTGTATAAAGACAACGTCGTCTAGTCAAACCTTTATAACTACCCAAATGTATGTATAACAGTTACTAGAAATATATATGGAGGTTGGATAAACGAACAACATCCATCTAGTCCAACCTTATACCCTACCCATCATGTCTGTTAGAACAGTTACATAGTCAAAATAGTATGGAGGTGTATAAAGGACATATAGTCCCTAGTCCAACCTTTTACCCTACCAAAGGTCTTGTAAACAGTTACATAGTAACAATAGTATTGGAGGTTGTATAAAGACATAGATCCATCTAGTCACACTCTTTATACCCTACCCATAATGTCTGTATAACAGTTACCATATAGAACATAGTATTGGAGGTTTATTAAAAGACATAGTCTCATACTAGTCCAAACTTTATACACTACCCCATAATTGTATGATAACAAGTATAGTAACATAGGATTGGAGGTGTTGTATAAAGACATACTGTTCCATTCAGTCTAACCTTATTACCTACCCATAAGTCTGTATAACAGTTACATAGTAAATTAGGTATTGGAGGTTGTATAAAGACATAAGTCCATCATAGTCAACCTGTTATACCTACCCATAATGTGATAATGTACATAGTTACATAGTATTGGAGGATATGTATAAAACATACGTCCATCTAGTCCAACCTTTAGTACCTTCCCATAATGGTCTGCTAAAAGTTAATAGAACATAGTAGTGGAGGTTATATAAAGAATTACTGCATCTAGGTCCAACTTTAATCCCCTACCCATAAGCTGTTGATAACAGTACATAGTAACATGATTGGAGTTGTTATAAAGACAATCCGTCCATCTAGTCCAACCTTTATACCTACCAAAGTGTATAACAGACATAGTAACATTAGTATTGGGAGTTGTATAAGGACTATCATGCCATCGAAGCCAACCTTATGCACCCAGCGACCGACGACAGGTGTATTGACCCGTTTGATAACAGTTACATAGAACATAGTATTGAGGGTGTATAAAGACATATGTCCATCTAGTCCAAACCTTTTACCTAACCTAATGTCTGTCTAAACAGGTACTAGAAACATGTATGGAGGTGGTATAAAGACATAGTCCATCCTGAGTCCAACCTTTATACCTACCATAATTTGTCTTGTATAACGTTACATAGTACATAGTAGTTGAGGTTGGTATATAAGACATTCTTCCATCTAGTCCAACCTTTATACCCTACCCTAATGTCTTAATACATTGACATAGTACATATATTGGAGGGTGTAAAAGACACGAGCATATAGTCACATTTGATACCCCTACCCATAAGTCTGATAAAGTTACATAGTAACATAGTACTTGGAGGTGTATAAAGACTAACCTATCAGTTCCAAACTTTTATCCTACCCATAATGTCTGTATAACGTTACTATGGTAACATTGAGTATTGCGGGGTTGTATAAAAGACATACGTTCATGCTAGTCCAACCTTAGACCTATACCCCATAATGTTGTATAACAGTTACCATAGTAACATTAGATGTGGAGGTTGTGTTATATAAAGACAGTAACGTCCATCTAGTCCAAACTTATACCTCTACCCAAATGTCTTGTATAACAGGGAATAGTAACATAGTATTGGAGGTGTATAAAGAACATACGTCATCTAGTCCAACCTTATACCCTACCCAAATGTCTGTATAACAGTTACATTAGTACAACATAGTAGTGAGGTGTCGATAAAGACAACTTCTTAGTCCAACTATAATACCCTACCCCATAATGTCTTATAACAGTTACATAGTAACATAGTATTGGAGGTTGTACAAAGACATACCACGATTAGTCCAACCTTTATACCCTACCCATAATGTCTGTATAACAGTAATAGTATAAACAGTATTATTGTGGTTATAAAGAATTTACGTCCATCTAGTCCAACCTGTTACCCTACCATAAATGTTGTAATAACGTACATAGAACATAGTATTGAAGGTTGTATTAAACGACATTACGCCAGTTAGGTCCAACCTGATCCTACCCATAATGTCTGTATAACAGTTATTAGTAACATAGAATTGGTAGTTTAAAAGAGACATCCACCATCTAGTCAACCCTTTAACCCTACCCATAAAGTCTGTATAACCGTTACATAGATAATAGTACTTGGAGGTGTATAAAGGACATAAACATCCATCTAGTCCACTCTGTATCCCTTAAAACCCATTAAGTCTGTATAACAGTTAATAGTAAAAATAGTATTTGGTATGTGGTATAAGACATCCATCCAATCTAGTCAAACCTGTATACCTACCATGAATGTCTGCTAAAAACGTAAATAGTAAACATAGTATTGGAGGTTTATAAGGACAACATCCATCTAGTCCAACCTTCTACCTTACCCATAAGGTCTGTGTATAACAGTTACATAGTAACAAGTCTTTGGTTGTAGAAAGAAATTAACAT
>JAACNH010001285.1:73931-85470 GCA_019447015.1 Hymenochirus boettgeri
CCATCTAGTCCAACCTTTATACCTTACCCATAATGTCTGTATAACAGTTACATAGTAACATAGTATTTTGGTTGTATAAAGACATACATCCATCTAGTCCAACCTTTATACCCTACCCATAATGTCTGTATAACCGTTACATAGTAACATAGTATTGGAGGTCATATAAAGACATACATACATCTAGTCCAACCTTTATACCCTACCTATAATGTCTGTATAACAGTTACATAGTAACATAGTATTGGAGGTTGTATAAAGACATACGTGTGTATCATGTTTGGTATCTTTGCATTGTGTAAAATTAGCAGATCACAAAAATATTACCGTAATATTTCAAATGTGAGATGTACGATACTCGTACTATAGAGTAGTGGGAGAATAGAGATTAAAAGTTCCCTCGGGCTCTAAAGAACAGGATACACCCCACAGGGAGGGTCAGACACATTCCCCTAGGGACCAAGCTACTCCCATTTTCAGGAGAAGGCATAAAATATGGCAATAGCCTCAGCCGAGCAGTTCGCCATTTTAATACCAAACCAAGGAATGTCACTAAGCCAATTGGACAGACCATATATTGGCTTCCATCTGGGAGTATCATATTGAACTTTGCTTAAGGACTTTTCAGATGCCACTTACTCTGAGTTTTCTCTACTTTATCCCATTTACTCCCTGTGTGCTACCTTTAATGTTTCATTATTTCCTATAGAATTGTTCGTTATCTTTTATGCATTCTTTGGCACATTTAATAAATTATATTCAATCATTTCAAGGCCAATTGTTTTCAAACTTCTGCTAGTGAATAGAAATGATGGTTTAGATATCTATATAACTGTGTATAGAAGTTGTAGGTGTGGATCACCTTCTTTATAGGATTGTTATAGTTAGGGGTGTGTATCCGCTGTCTCGGAATGTGGTGTCAGCCTATCGTTAGATATTAAAAGGCATGTAAAGTCACCCTCACAGTTTTCCAACTGACGACAATATACAACTCTATAATTCACCCTTGCCCAGTCTGCGTTGTTTTTTCTCTCAAATTTGGCTCCCTGTGTCTGCATTCTCTTTCTAAAGTCATCTGTGATTTCAGTGGGCGGGGCTGTCAGACAAGCCTTTGGTAATGATATGCAGAACCCCACCCACTGACCAGTGGCGGCTCCAGCTCCAGAGTTTTCCTGGGGCACAACATGGGCACAAAGGCTAACAAATGGGGCACATTAAAAAACACCAATAATCTTTGTCAGTATAATGTGTACGTAACAGCTATTACATACCTTACAGTTAAACTGTGTGTGTTTATAACTGAGAAGTTTAGAGAATTAAACTACTACAGAACTTGAAGAATTGCCTGGCTACATACAGGGCAATGCCACTGTCTGTCCATCTATATATATATCTGTATTTCTGTCTGTCTAGTCTATATATGTATCTCTCTTCTTTCTCTGTCTGCCTATATCTATCTTATTTTCTGTCAGATAGATAGGTAAATAATAGATAGATAGATAGATAGATAGATAGATAGACAGATAGATGTGGAAATAGATAGACAGACAGACATTAGAGATAGGAAATATATAGAGAGATAGATATAGAAATAGAGAGAGAGAGAGAGATGGAGATAAATAGATGAAAGATTAGACAGATAGAGAAATAGATAGACGAGAGACAGTGCGAGAGACAGATAGACAGAGAGAGACAGAGACAAGAGACAGAAGACGAGAGACAGATGACAGGAGTACAGAGAGACAGATAGACAGAGAGACAGATAGACAGAGAGACAGATAGACAGAGAGACAGAGAGACAGTATAGACAGCGAGACAGAGAGACAGATAGACAGAGAGACAGAGGACAGAGAGACAGAGAGACAGATAGACAGGACAGAGACAGACAGAGAGACAGACAGAGAGAGACAGACAGAGAGACAGACAGAGAGACAGACAGAGAGACAGACAGAGAGACAGACAGAGAGACAGACAGAGAGACAGACAGAGAGACCGAGACAGGGACAGAGAGACAGACAGACAGAGAGACAGACAGAGAGAAGACAGAGAGACAGACAGACAGTATATATATATAGAGGAGATAGATAGATATGGAGATAAATAATGATAGATAGAGAAATAGTTAGATAGAGATAGGTAGATAGAGAGCTAGAGAGATCTATATAGATAGATATGGAGATAGATATGGAGAAGATAACAGAAGATAATAGATAATAGATAGATAGATAGATAGAGAAAGTATAGAAGACAGAATCAGACAGACAGAGACAGTAGATAGAGAATAGATAGATAGAGAGATAGAAATTAGTGATAGATAGAGAGATAGACGACAGACATAGATAGATAATAGCTAGATTGAAAGATAGATAGATAGTGATAGAAGAGAGATAGATAGACAGACCAGAAGAGAAGAAATGATAGATAGACAGACAGACAGTAGATAGAGAAATAGATAGATAAATAGATAGACAGACAGTAGATATATAGAGAAATAAATAAATGATAGATAGATGAAGATAGACTGATAGACGTTAGATAGAGAAATAGATAGATAGTAGAGAGATAGATAGATAGTAGATAGATATATGATAGAATACAGACAGTAGTAGAGAAAATAGATGGATAGAGAGATAGATGAGACAGATAGATAGAGACGAGATATAGAATAGATAGAAGATAGTAGATAGAAGTATGATAGATAGATAGATAGACAACAGTAGAAGGTAATAGATAGATAGACAGACAGACAGACAGACAGTAGATATAGAAATAGATAGATAGAGAGATAGTAGATAGAATTATGATAGATAGATAGCGACAGTAGATAGAGAAATAGATAGAGAAATAGATAGACAGACAGTAGATATTATAGATAGAGAAATAAATAGATAGATGATAGATAGGCTGATAGACAGTAGATAGAGAAATAGAGAGATGTAGACAGACTGATAGACAGTAGATGGATAAATAGATAGAAAATAGAGAAATAGATAGACAGACAGTAGATATATAGATAGAGAAATAGTTAGATAGAGATAGGTAGATAGAGAGCTAGAGAGATCTATATTAGATAGATATGGAGATAGATATGGAGATAGATAGATATGGAGATAAACAGATAATAGATAGATAGATAGATAGATAGATAGATAGATAGATAGATAGATAGATAGAGAAATATATAGACAGACAGACAGTAGATAGAGAAATAGATAGAGAGATAGAAATATAGTAGATAGATAGAGAGATAGACAGACAGACAGTAAGATAGATAAATGTAGATGAAAGATAGATAGATAGATGATGATAGATAGAGAGATAGATAGACAGGACAGTAGATAGAGAAATAGATAGATAGACAGACAGACAGTAGATAGAGAAATAGAGAGATAAAGATAGACAGAACAGTAAATATATAGAGAAATAAAAAATAGATAGTAGATGATAGATAGACGTAGACAGTAGATAGAGAAAATAGAAGATAGAGAGATAGATAGATAGTAGATAGATATATGAAGATAGATATATGATAGATAGTAGATAGATAGATAGATAGATAGATGACAGACAGTAGATAGAGAAATAGATGGATAGAGAATAGATAGAAAGATAGATAGATAGAGACAGTAGATATGAATAGATAGATGAGTAGTGTAGATAGATATATGAAGATAGATAGACAAGACAGTAGATAGAGAAAAGATTAGATAGACAGACAGACAGGACAGACAGTAGATATAGAAGAAATAGATAGATAGGAGATAGTAGATAGATATATGATAGATAGATAGACAGACAAGTAGATGAGAATAGATAGAGAAATAGAGACAGACAGTAGATATATAGATAGAGAAATAAATAGATGAGATAATAGACTGATAGACAGTAGATAGAGAAATAGAGAGATGATAGACAGACTGATAGACAGTAGATAGATAAATAGATAGATAGATAATATGAGAAATAGATAGACAGACAGTAGATATATAGAGATAGAGAAATAAATAGATAGATAGATGATAGATAAACTGATAGACAGTAGATAGAGAGATAGAGAGATAGATAGATAGATAGATATATGATAGATAGATAGACAGACAGTTAGATAAATAGAAGATAAACTAGATAGAGAAAATAGATAGACCAGACAGTTAGATTAAGATAGGAAGATAGAATAGATAGATAGATATGATAGATGATAGAGAAGTAGATAGAGAAATAGAGAGAGAGATAGATAGATAGATAGATAGATAGATAGATATATGATAGATAGATAGACAGACAGTAGATAGAGAAATAGATAGAGAGATAAATAGATAGAGAAATAGATAGACAGACCCTTGACATCCATAAACCCCATATGTATTCCCCCTTATACAGCCATAAACATAATCCCTAGTGGCATGGTAATCCATAATCCACATTTAGCATTGACTCAATCCAAATCCCATATGTCGCCACCCTTATACATCCATAATCCCACATGTAGGCACTTGACTCCATATCCCAATGTAGGCATTTGTACATCCAAATCCCATATGAAAGCATTGTGTTTTCCATAATATTTGATTACAATTTACATCTTTAATACCCATTCCATAATTCTAGTGTGTTGTCATTCCCTCACCAAATATCCCCTAGAGTACCCCTCAGTTTCAGCTATTTCATTAGAACCCATTTCTCATCCATAAACCCTCCATTCCCCCTTGTCCCCCCTAAAGGTTTCCTCTGCACCTCTCTTCTCAACATACCCTCTCACAGACCCCACTGTGAAACCATTCATTACAATCCATTGTCAAACATAACCCCCCCACCCCATAACCCCCCCCCCGCTAAAGATTTCCTCTGCCAACTATCCACCACCCACACAACCCCCCAACCTCTCACACCCCTTCCCTTGGCCCCCCTTTTCCCTAATGTATCTCAAAGATCACTTTTTACACGATTTGCTGTCACCAATTTCACCAAGCTAACAATACCAGTGGAGAATGAGTGTGTGACTTATGCGGACTAGGTAAAAACCGAACAGTCGCCCGAGTAACACCGGAAACAGAAAATGAGCCACGCGCACCTATCGTTAAGACATTAAAATGACCCACTTTAGGGGGGCGTGGCACCTTACTCCTGGAGAGAGGGTCGCCGGACGTGAGAGCTCTCCTTCTCTGCGCTACCAGGAATACAGCCTACAACCAACTTAAACAGGAACCCAAACAAAGCTCCAAAAGAAGCAGCAGACTTGGGTCTAATAAGGGCAGACACAAATCCTCTACTTCCCAACAGCGAAAAAACTACCCTCGTTCTTCCCAGTACAGCATCAGTTCGGGGCCGAAATCCAAAAGAAAACGGCGGCGCCCATAGAAACCATGAGAGCCGCAACCTACATGGAGAAAGAAAGGAAGAAAAAGTAAGGAAACAAAAACAAACAGTATATATTAACAATACAGCCATAGACTCTGATATAGATCAAAAAATAGACTTACAATTATCGAGCATGGACCCAGGCAAGGACTCAGGAGACGCAGATCTCCTCTCTCTAGCCAGGGCCCCAACCCACAGGGACCCCTAGTGACCCAGCCAAGGGGGGAACCTGTGAAAAGATACAGAAAAGGGGAATCAGAAGGACCAAAGACACCCCAGTGTCAGAAAAAGTATTAAAAGACATGCTGATATCTCAACACAAAGCCTTCAAAATGGACGTCACACAAATGGTCCAAACTATTAAAAAAGATATAATAGACATTGCAGAAAGAACCAACCATATAGAACACAAAATGGCAGAATTCACAACCTCATTTAACGAGCTAGCAGACGCTCATAACAACCTCGATGATAAAGTAACCAAACTCCAAAACAAAATCACTGACCTAGAAGACAGATCAAGGAGAAATAACATCAAAATACCTGAGACTGTCTTAAACTCCGAACTACATCAATATCTAGAAAAATTACTAGAAACAATTCTGCCAAACTCAACAAAAACAGAGAGAACCATCGACAGAGCCCACAGACTTTATAAACCAAAAAGTGCCCCTCAAACAGCACCCAGAGATGTAATAATAAGATTCTTATTCTTTCAAACTAAAGAGCAAGTGATGTCACTCTCAAGAAATAAGAACAACCTGCCAAGCATATATACCCATCTACAATTTTTCGCAGACCTATCACCCCAAACCATGCAACTAAGAAAAACCTTTCAAGAAGCTAAAATACAAATGGGGATTCCAGGTCGCTTGATTGTAACTAAAGAAGAAAGATCATATTACTTTAATACACCCAGAGAAGCTGTTCTTAAAGCCCAAGAATGGAAGCTAAATATCCCTCAAACCATCAAAAACCAACTGAAAGAACCATACAAGAATGGAAAAATTCAAAAAGAGTGGAACTATAGCTGAGAACTATCAGAACCAACACCCAAACAAGTCAAGACACATATACTGACTAATAATTAATAACTTTGAAACTACACAGCCAAAACAGGAGCATTCCTTTGCATTCCCGTCCGACCACTTTAAAGACTCTTGTTGGCTGTAGGAAATCCTACACTGGAACCCCTACAAGAAAACGGTTTGAATGCCTTTAATGAAGGCACTGTGTTAAATATGTTAAATATGTTAAATGTTCTAATTGTTTTAAATGCCTTAAATGTTCTAAAAGTTTTAAAAGTTTACTGTTAAGAGGCACCTACTTAAAAAATATAGTCACTAAGACAATGTTATGTTCCAGGTTTACTCTCTGCCAAGCAGCGATCCAATGCAGACACATCCTAAGGCTTATCATAATAACAATATAAAGTAACACCTCAATTTATACTGGTCATACTCAGCCTAATTACATTATCCTGAGATACAGTAAAGATCCCATAAGGAAACAGAGACCAAACAAACCTACTGGAAACACAAGGCAAACAACTACATAGATCCTCCCTTAATACCGTCTATGGAAAAGAACCCTGATAAAAATTAGAGTTTTTTGGACAAGACAGAAACCATAGATATAAATATAAAATATAATGTTATTGTTTAATCCATAAACAGCCCAAAACAACCAAAATAGGCTGAGCAGACCAGTCAAAGATCCCTAGATAAAATCTCTATCTCAGGAGGTCTTAGCTATACTCATAAGTCTACATATCCCCCAGAGACAAGTTTAATTCTGCAATACTCCCCCATATATGCCTTAATTAAAGCACCAAAACAACCAACCAGCAAGGAAACCACCAATCACTTGGGAATTAAATACAATCATAAAATTGTCAGAGGTCTAAACTCCCCCAGAAGATTCCTACTATGGAACGAACTTACAAGCAACAGGATAGACATAAGCATGTATAAAGGACCAACGACCTGAAACAAAAAATTCAAACCATTCTTAAAACATTAATCATACAATAACATTCTTCCAATCTTCATTCAGAAAAGAAAAAAAGAGGAGTCCACCATTGAAATAAATAACTCACTAGCATTCAAACTATATGAAGCGAAGATCGACTCCCAGGGCAGATATATAATCCTAATTGCTCCATAAAACAACCAAAACTTAGTTATAGCCAACCTATACGCACCCAATGCAAGACATCACGTTTCTAAAGAAAAGTATAAGCAAAAGTTAAAGAATACCACCAAACAAACACTATAATATGCGGAGGATTTCACCAACTAATAGACCCAGAATTAGACTCCAACCCAATCCCAAACAAGAAAATACTACCAATTATAATTTCCTGAAAATAGAAGACTTTATTTGATGCATGGAGAACAACCCATCCAACAGAGAGGGACTATACTTTCTTACTCCCAATCATACAACAGTACTCCAGACTAGGGACTATAGACTAGTAGACTAAATGTGGATCTATTTCCATGAAATTTTAAATTCTTTTCTTTTTTTTTTTTCTACCCAACACAAGATCTCCTCGATTACATGGTCAGACCAGGCACCAATAAACAAAAAATCCTCCTAAAAGAAAGATTCAATCTCAACAAATAAGACCTGGGACTTAACCCAAACCATATTAAACTATGAAAATCAGAAACAAAATACAAAAAGTTATATCAGAATATTTGAAATATGAATCCCAGAAATAGACCCGTTCATACTAAGGAACGCACACAAAGCCGTATAAGAGGATTCTGAATCCAAACGATCCCAATAAACAAAACCAGAAAACAAAATAGTTAAATGAACTACTACAAAAAAATGCCACAATAGAGAAAGAAAACAAAGCAATAAACCATCAACAACAACTAAAACTACAAAACTGAAAGAAACCAAAAGAGAGAACTCCATCCCTAAATCTTTTGACTATGAAAAAAAGCTCAGAGAGATTGAAAGTCCTCATCATATCCAAGGAGCAAAGCAAAAGAAACCTAGGAACAGAATCAAAACAACTAGCCAACACCAAAACCTCATGCATTATAGAAAAAAACAACAAGATACTAAATCCTCAAGAAATATCTAATCAATTCAGCATATACTATTCCAAATTATACAATCTTGCAGAAAACGGCGAAGTTAAAAAACCCAACAAAGAAATTGTAGAATCCTCAATTCAATAAACCTACCCTCAACTACAACAGACCAAAAAGAATACTTAGATAAACCAATCTCCCAAGAAGAAATAATCAAAGTGATCAAAACAGCAAAACTCAACAAATCCCCAGGAGAAGATGGGTTCACCAACGAATATTATAAAACCTACTCTACAACCCTAACTCCATACATGCAAAATATGTTCAACAAAGCAACTGAAAGCCAAACATTTCCTAAAGAAATGCTGAAGGCCATAATTATACCAATCCCAAAACAAGGGAAAGACCCGACACTCTTAGGAAACTACAGACCAATCTCCCTCCTAAACAACGACCTAAAACTATACTCCAAAATCCTGGCTGAAAGACTCAAAAACATACTTCCACATCTCATCCACTTAGACCAGGTGGGATTTATTAAAAACAGACAATTCACAGACAACACGAGAAGAATTATTGACCTTATAGACTGGGCCAACCACAACAAGATCTCTTCGCTATTTATATCATTAGACGCAGAAAAGGCCTTTGACCGCATTAACTGCCAATATCTAGACCTTGTACTGGTAAAATTTGGAATACAGGACTCCTTCAAGAAGGCAATCCTGGCGCTCTACACCAACCTATCTGCAAACGTATATATATCTAATATGCTATCCAACCCATTCAACATCTCCAATGGAACAAGACAAGGATGTCCTCTCTCCCCACTAATCTTCGCTCTAGCCATGGAACCTCTGGCACAAAAAATAAGAGAAGACACAAATATTACAGGCATCAAAATCAATTCCTCATCCCATAAAATAGCACTGTTTGCAGATGATGTTATCCTAATTGTTACAAAACCAATCACCTCATTAATACACATATACAAACACCTACATCAATTTGGACTACTATCATACTATAAAATCAACGAGAAAAAATCCCAAGTAATGGAAACCAATATCTCAGGAACCCTGAAAGTGTTCCTATCAAGTAAATATCAATTCAGATGGGACTCCAACGAAATAACCTACCTGGGAATCAAAATTTCAACCAACCTCGAAAACCTATACCAATCCAACTTTATATCATTAGTAGAAAAACTAGAAAGCCAGACAACAAAATGGAAGATCATGACACTATCATTAATGGACAGAATAATGGCATCTAAAATGTTAATTCTCCCCCAGTACCTCTACATTTTCAGATCAATTCCAATAAACATCCCAGAACCCTTTTTCTCAAGAGCACAAAAAAACATAACACAATTCATATGGAATAAAAACAGAGCAAGAATAAACAACCAAACCATGGCCAAAAATCGTAAATCAAGCGGTCTAGCAATACCAATACTAAAAGACTACTACCAAGCAACAACTCTAGATCAAATAAGATTTTGGTGGAAAAGCAAGACAAGCACAACAAAAAATTTAAAACAAATTATGGGAGCAACTCTATTAGAAGATAAGCAAATAACCACCCCCTATATCCTCCCCCATGCATCTATCAAAATCTGGATAAAAACACACAAAAACCAAAACTTCCTAGCCCCATTATACGACTTCATACCCATCAACAGCCTCGAAATACTCATCCCAGATCTACACATTCAATGGGATCAACACCAACTAAAAACAATCGACCAACTATATCAACACGGAAAACCGATCCCATTTCCTACACTACAAAGCAAATACCAACTCAACCAGAACGACTTCTTCAAACATATCCAAATTATTTCCCTGCTTACAACCTCCAAAACAAAATGGAAAACCTCAAAAGATTCAACTGAACTACAATTCACAGCCCCCACTACCCCTCCCAAAGGAATAACAACTTTCTACAACCTGATCAACAACAAAAACATATTTACTAGACTCAAACCACATATAAAATGGGAGGAAGAGCTGGGAAAACCTTCAACGACAAACAATGGTCAGATGCAGCCAATATCCCCTTCAAACTTTCAAGATGTTCACAACATTGGGAAACATCAAGGAAAATACTGTTAAGATACTATAGAACACCAACAATACTAGCAAATTGGAATTCCAAATACTCACCGAAGTGCTGGAGATGCGGAGAAACCAGAGGAACCCTTCTCCACATCTTCTGGACCTGCAGGAAAATCAGGAGAATATGGAATAAGTCTCAACTAGTAATATCATCAATACTGCAAAAACATATCACTCTCACCCCCGAACTGGCTCTCCTATCGATAGACCTACAACAGTTTCCCAATAACCAACAAACCATTATCTTCCACACAACAATAATCATTAAACAATTCATTGCTAGAAATTGGTTAACTACTAAAATCCCCAACATTACACTCATACTGAGAAGCCTTAATACCAACATGCAGTATGAGAAACAATATGCCATAACTCAACTTCCACAAATTCTATAAGAAGTGGGAATACTGGTACACCGACAATAGATGCCTATATCAACAGAAATAAGAGTACCCTGGCTCAAATATGTAAAATTTCAAGTGTCAGGCAAAGATAAGATACTTAAACTGGCAGCTGAGGAAGCATACATTTTAATTTATTTTTGGTTAATCTTGTCATTGCTACCCACCCTCGACTGTATATTACATCTGGATATTTTTCATTATTAAACTATCCAATGAACCTGCCATAACAACGTCCACTGGAAGACAGTTCCATAGCTTTACCGTTCTCACAGTGAAAAACCCTTTCCCAACTCTACTTTATGTATCAATACCAGTAACTTGTAACATTCCTTGTTTGTAGAAACTTTTCCGTTGTTGGCAAACACAGAATCCTTGCTGACAATACCCACAGTCTATATTGATGAAGCCCCATTAACAACAACTCTCTGGTTCCTATCCATTAACTAACTTTCTATTCTTGTACAAATGTGCCAACCCAGCCAATCAGACCTTAGCTTATATGTTAGTCACCTATGGGGACTCCATCAAAAGCCTTATCAAAATCCAAGTATACTACATCAACAGTTATATAGTGCATATAGTCTGGGTGTGTTAGAAGTTTTTAGCA
>JAACNH010001286.1:0-85945 GCA_019447015.1 Hymenochirus boettgeri
ATGCTGACTACTACTAAAAAGATCAGTCCTGAAGTCAAGGATATGATCCCGTAACAAAGTTTCCAGCACCTTCCCTACCACTGATGTTAGACATACAGGTCTAACATTGGCTTTTTTCCAATCCAGCGGCACATCCCCAGACCAAAGTGAATCTGAAAAGATGAGAAACAGTGGTCTAGATAGAATTTAACAAAGCCCTTTTAAAATCCGGGGATGCAATCCATCTGGTCCTGGGGCTTTATTGATATTAACTTTGTCTAATTGTTTTCCTCCGTCAGCCAATGTGAATACTCCTCATTTCTCCCCTGCATATTATTACAATTACTAAATAAAGGACTAGGATTCTCTATAGTGAAAACCGATGTAAAAAAACGGTTTAGCAGATTAGCCTTTTTGGCATCCTCTACAACCATCTCAGCCCCATTGTTTAATGGTCCCACATTCTCAGTCCTCATCTTTTTACCATTTATAGACTTAAAAAACATTTTGGGGTTGGACTTGCTTTGTTCGGCTATCCGAATTTCATTTTCTATTTTAGCTAGTTTAATTGCCTTCTTGCACTCTTTATTACAGCTTTTGTACTCCCTGTAAGACTGTTCTGTTCCCTCTGATTTCAAAATTTTAAAAGCCTTTTTCTTTTTTTTCCATTACCCTTTTTACCTGAGCATTAAGCCATGCAGGAGTGGACCTAATTTTTTTACACTTGTTCCCTAAAGGTACAAATTTAGAAATGTAATAGTTAAATATCCCTTTAAAAGTGGTCCACATCTGCTCAGTATCTTTACCTAGAAACAATTTCCCCCAGTCTATGAGCAGTAGTGATTCCTTTAACAACATAAAATTATCTTTCCTAAAGTTAAAAGTTTTTGTTAACCCAGTGCACTTTAGTTTTTTGCATATTAAATGAAACTACATCATGATCACTAATACCTAAGCTTTCCATTACCTTCATTTCCAAAATGAGCTCAGGGTTATTAGATATCACAAGATCCAACAACGCATTCTGTCTAGTAGGAACTTCAGCCATCTGTGAAAGAAAATGCTCATATAGGAAATTTAAGAACTTTATACCTTTTGAGGTGCTGGCAGTTCCCCTACTCCAATCTATGTCAGGGTAGTTAAAATCCCCCATAACCAAAACATGCCCCATACCAGCAGCCTTCACCAACTGCATATGGAGATTCATTTACACCTCCTCCCTGGCATTTGGCGGCTTATAACCCACATTCTTGCTTTCTGTTCTTGCTTTTCTTGCTTTCTGTTCAGCTCTACCCATATTGTTTCTGCCATATCGTTTATACAAGTATATATGAGTGTCCCATATGCACACTAATCCCCAGGTGGGTGCAAGAATGTCCAAATTCCCTTACTCCACAGGGAAATAAATCAGTAATATAAATGCAAGGTGGACTGCACTCCAAACAAGAACGTGTTTATTCAAAGCCAAACATCAAAACAGCAAACATGCGACGTTTCGAGGGATACACCCCCTTCATCAGGTGATGTGAGCAACACAATGTGGGTTTAAATAGCCAAGTGTAAATGTAAAGACACACCCCCTAGGGGGTGTGTACAAGCACAAGTCCAAAAATCATGTGATAATAAAAATACTTAAATATGAATAAAAGTGTAAAAATTCAAATATTGAATGGGCTAATTAAAAGCCCTAATGAAGTGTAAAGTGCATACTGTAATACATGACTAAAAGTGATAAAAATCATCTAGATGCCCCATAAAATACATAAGATGTATCAGAGATATAACAATGTGGAAAGTGCCGACATAGTGCATTAAGAATATATAGACATATCGTTTATACCCCCATCTATTCCATCTTATAGATTTGGCTTCAATTCCTGTTTAACATACATACATACTCCCCCTCCTTTCTTATTAACTCTGTCATATCTAAATAAGGAGTATCCTTCAATATTTACTGTCCAGTCGTGTGAATCATTTAGCCACGTTTCTGCTATACTGATCACATCATACCTTTCCTTTACAGTTATTAGTTCTAGTTCCCCAGTTTTTTCAGGCAAACTCCTTTATTTTGTAAACATACATTTTAGATTATCAATTGATTTACTTCCATACTTAGACGTACATGCCTCCTTATCCTCTATGCTGTTCCCTTCCCGTCTCTTCCCTCCGTTGTCATTAGCCCCCTGATCCCTAACTTCTCTATCTATCCCTGTGTAGTTAAATTTACCTAGTTTAAAATCTCCTCCAACCCCCTAGCCATCTTCTCCCCCAAAACAGCTGCACCATCATTTTTGAGGTACAATCCGTCTCTACTAAAGAGCCTGTAGCCAACAGAAAAGTCAGCCCAGTTCTTTAAAAATCCAAACCCCTTCTCCTTAGACCACCCTCTTAGCCAGGCATTTATATTTCTAAGCTCCCATTGCCTTCCTAGGGTAGCATGTGGCTGTGGTAGTATTTCTGAAATCACTACCCTTGAGGTCCTTACTTTTAACTTGGCCCCTAACTCTCGGAAATCATTTTTAAGGACCTCACCTCCACCTCTAACTATCCACCACATGTCGAACCCTAGCACCAGGCAGGCAACACACTGTTTGGCATGTAGGGTCTTGTCGACCGATTACCCTATCTACCCATCTAATAATGGAGTTCCCTACCACTACCACCTGCCTATCCTTACTAGCCCCCAGTATTCCCTCCCTTGTATTGGAGATGGTGGTCCCCTGGGTGCTCTAGAGAAAGGCCTGCTCCATTTATGCTACTTCCGAACCATCTTCGCCTAAAATGGCAAATCTTTTGGGATCAACCAGCTGGAAAGAAGCGTCCCTATCCTTCCATCCCCTACTTCCACTGGTGACCCTTACAAATCTATCTTCCTTTACCACTTTATCTGTCCCTTTAGATTCTGGACCTCAAGTTCCAAATGGGCAACCCACTCACATCTGACACATACATAGGTCCCTTGGTGCGGCTGCTCCAAGATCCCATACATGCGGCAGGATGCAAATTGCGTGGACCTAACAAAACTGTCCATACTTAACAGCAATGCACAGCAACAGCAATCCTGGTCATTCTGATTTTGGAGAAAATGGCAGCGTTTATAACTATGCCCCATAGCATATATTTGTATTGTTGAAATTTCTTTACAGAAAATCAATGCTAAAATATTTTCTATATATATAGGGATTAATAGAGAGTCATAAATCTAACCTTGCACAACAAAATAACGTAAAAGGTAAATAGGGTAATTCACAAAGACTCGCTCACCCCTGCATTAATATCACAATGGTGGATCCTGTGTGTTCTATTTCTGTTTTAGGACCTGCAAGAGTGTGATGGCAGCCTTTACAGACCCCAGCTTAGAATCACGCTTAACGTGATTATTGTATTATGACTGATTAAACCCCCAAATTATATTATATAAATGCTTGCTATTTCTATTAAGTATTACATTGATAAATTTACTAAATGATTCAGGTGAAACCAATGTTTGCAGCACATTTTTTCTGACTTTGTTCAGTTATTGTTAACTTATATGTGTGTATATGCTACGGTCATTTGTTTTTAATTTGCTAGATTTAATATGGCAAAAAAAATGTTCTTCCCATCTGAAGTGTTTCAGCTGAACCCTCATAGAACTGAAAGGAAATAACATGGGCTGAACACTAGGAAATACATTCCAGCATAAAATGATGTGAGGGGCACACTTGAATTCCAATCAATGGTTGTTTATTTCGATCACATACACAACGTTTCAGGGATCACTTTGTCCCTTTCATCACACATGATGAAATGATGACCCTTTACCTATGTTGTCTCAATTACTATCTCAATGGGCCTCCCAAATGTAATTATTATCCATCTGGGTGGGAATGACAGTTGCTTAAAAATATAAGAAAGGATTTGTCTATGATGCATTTTACTTGGCCACAGGTCATTTTTTGTTGGTCAGAAATCATTCCCAGGCTTGTGTGGATGCAGGACATTGAGCTTAAACCATTGGCAAGAAGTCGCAAAAAATTTAATTTAGCCGTGTCAAAGTTTGCACCTCCAATAGATTTAATACCTTACCTGTTCTGGACTGTACTGGTGGACTGGTGTCCATTAGTCTGAAATTGGCACTGATATTTTTTGACTGGATTTACAAAATATGTCCGAAATATTTATGAAAAGCTTGTTTGCACCATGAACAATGGGTCATAACCACATGTTCATGGGCTTGGAGAATAAGTTGTTTAAAAAATGGGGGTTCCTACTTTAGAGAGAGGGACTTGAACAGTTAAAAGGAGCATTAAGCAGCTCAAGGATACCTAAACAGGTCCGCTTGCTCGGATTGCTTAGATGGAAGCAGTCAGTTAAGATGTTAAAGAGCATGTCCACCCTTGTAATAAACTTTTTATATAATGTACTGCTCCTTCCCCCAGCACCAACCACATAACTATTATTCACAGAAAGTGCCCCAATCTTTACTTACCATGCCTCTATCCTTCGCCGTACTGCCCCGGCCCTCTGCTTGCACAGAAATGCAAGCGGGGTGGGACCGGCAGCTGCGTGTGTGATTGGCTAAAAGGCAGCCAATCACGGATGTGGCGGCCAGGAGTTCAGACCGGCGAAGGAGAGAGGCATGGTAAGTAAAGATCGGGGCACTTTCTGTGAATAATAGTAATGCGGTTGGGGCTGGGGGAGGGAGCAGTACATTATATAAAAAGGGTTTTATGGTAGGGGGAGGGAGACAAAATCGGGAGGGAGAGGGAGGGGGAGAATGGCTGCAGTGCACATGCCAAACAGGAGACAGGAGGCAGATTCCTATATGGACTCTGCTATCCTGCTGCTGGACAGTTTTTGGGACTTTGGAGGGGGGGGGGGGGGGGGACTACAGGAGAACCACTTGGAGCTGGGATGCGAGGTAAGGATTTTTACACACTACACAGTGGGACCAGTAGTGGGTTAAACTTTTAACATGCCCTTTAATAACCAAAATAGGGTTACAGTTTTAAAAAAAAGTTTACAAATTTAAAATTAAGTAATTAAGCTGCGGCCAGTCTCCACCCTCCAAAATCTATGTTATGTGTCCAATTATTTGTGTGATGTATATTTTATTGTTAGAAGTATATGTATATTTGTCCCATTATCTGGAGTCTATGCCCCATGGTAAATTTAGACGCTAACAGGGAGATTCAATGAAAGTTCTTATTGTTAAAAATGGTGCTAATTTTGCCCCAACCAATCAGATATTATTTAACATTTGAAATCTAACATCTGATTGGTTGGGGCAAAATTAGCACCATTTTGAACGATAAGAACTTTTATTGAATAACCCTGTCAATGGCTAAATCCATGCCAATCAATGTATTATCACAGCACAACCGATGCAATAGAATTTAAGTTACATTTCTTGTTACCTACTTGAAACTTAACGTGAATTGTATTTTATTATTTTGTAAAATTCTCTTATTTTGTCCTAATAACCTTGTATTCTAGTGCATTTCAATAAACAATGTGCTAACATGCCTTCAGGTTTATTACATTTTGGACACTGTCTGTAGTTTCTCTGCACCTTTCGGTTATAACCAGTTTATGTTAGGTATGTAAGATTCATACCTTTGAGCATAATTTAGTTTTTTCCCCCCATTTCTTAAGGTTAAGCACTTACCCTAAACCCAAAGGCCCTCCCAAAACCACTGGTTTGTAGGGGTTGATGGTTGCGGGAGTCTTTAAATACCACGTTTTGCCCAGGGCCCCCCCCCAAACACTTTAAACCGTTCCAGTTCTCAGAAGCTGCAAATCTTCATTCACCATTAAGGTGAGGATTCCCCCAAATACAAGAGGTGAGATGGCCTTTATATTGGATATAGAACTTAAAACATAAATGAAGTAACAATAAAAACAGATAATGTACCTCAGTTTTTAATTTATTATATTTAACTAAAAGGGTGATGCATAACAGGAAGCTTTCCATTGTCCTAGAATTATATTTTTCATATCAATTTCAATATTAACATTAAAGTTCTGGTGTCTAGTCTTGAGCAATTGGTATGTAGGGTTTATGTAAATTTAATTCTCTACAATTAATTCTTAAAAACATGACTAGAGGTTAATGCTTATTTGCAAAAGGGAAGCACTTAGGATTTAATTATTGCCAATTATATAAAATGTTTTTCCTTAACATTGTCTTACTCATTTACACAAATGACCTAAAGGCTTGAAATATAAACTGGAAATAGGGAACATGATGGGTACTTTTCATTATGTCCTGCTGTTTCAATGCACCAGAGAAATGTTTGTTTTGTAAAACAAAAAAATCTAGACTGCTGAGCAATCTGCCTTATCGGCTATTAAAATCTGACAATGACCTCACCTACCTCTCTGTCTGCTGAGCGAATTAGATGTTGGAGTTGTTTGAAAACGATTGCCTGTGGGTTAATTACAAAACCTACTAAATGAAACATCTGTTTCATTCTTTGCCAGAAGTACTGATAATTAATGCCTGAAATCCAACAAAGGGCTGCAGTTCATTAGACAATATTCACCTTTGTGGCTTTTCTAAGCGCTTAAGTATTTGAGTCACAATAGGCTGTATGTAGCAAGCAAACTGATACCAGAATACACTTAAAAGGATAAACGACTTAATATTTCCATTGCCATTCCTGCTGGGTTTTATATAGACGAACACTGTTGTTAGCCACAGAGATGCTATAGATTTGACCATGAAAGCATTCCATAATAATATTTGAAATTAATATGCTGACCCCCTGCTCTATGGTTGTTTGGCCTATGCTGAATTGTATAAATCAATCAATATATACAATAAACATGTGTATGGTTTACTAATTAATAAAACATGAAAGTCATCAGCTAACATGCCTGTTGTGTTATATTACTTTGAGCACATCCTTTTCTTTCAGTTTGATTCCATAGACCAACTTGTCATTTCCTCAGATCAAGTACTCTCAAGTTAAATTATAAGATTGTTCTAGCCATGTTAGTCCATTAGGTTTAAGGGTTCACAAATTTGAATTTGAAGTTTTTTTTACTGCCTGTCAGTAATCACAATCTCCTAGCTTAGCATTTTGCTGAAACAAATAGAATAGCTCCAATAGAAAAATTTATATCTTCTAACTTCCAATGCTGATTAGCAAAGTTGGCATCTGAAGTAGAAGATCCAATGTTGCTATTACCAGCACCTCTGGTAGGAGGAGTGCGAATTTTCATCTTACTATTCAGCAGTTCTTTTTCTGCAACGCTAACATCATCCGTAAAGTTATCTGGGTAGGCGGTGTAGAACGTCTGCAGGTAAGATGGAATGTAAAGGCACCTTTAGATGCCCATTTACTGCTTATTCTGGCTATACTCTAGGCAGACATTAGATAGATTAGACATCTGTCCATAGAAAAACGTCTAAATGTTTGTACACGTCAGATCATTTTCACACAATGTGCCCGACGAACGTTCAGCAACCATCTTGTTATACACTAGTTCTGCCAACGACGCCTGTATATACATCAATGATAGTTATGTATGTACGTATTACGTGACATTCGGAATATATCGCTTAATCTTGAAATGTTGCATATGTGTATTTCATTCAATTTTCCATTACAATCTACCGATAACCTGACGACTATGTACAAACATACGACAATCGGCAGAACAAATCCACCAGGATGATCGTCGGAAAAAGCCGAGAATAGTCGTGGATCATTGGTCTTAGAAGATCGTTAAGGCTTAATTTTCACCCGAATGTCGCACAATGGGTCTTTTGCCCGCCAAATCTTGTGAAAATTATCTGATGTGTGTACGAGGCTTAAGGCTGGGTACACACAGGCAGATCTTTCAGCCCAATCGACCGATACTTCCATGTATTAGTCGATTGGGACAAAAAAAATCTGTGCTACCTTCGTCCGCAGCCTCACAAACAGTTGCGCGAACTGTCCACTATTGCCACAACAGACATTTGTCCCAGACAAGCACTCGCTCGTAGGGAGAAAATATCTGTTTGTGTGTACCCAGCCTAAAGCCCCCTATACACGGGGTCGATATTGTGAGCGATTTGGTAAAAATGATTAAATCAATTAAAATATTGGATCAGCCCTATTATCTACCAGTAGATCTACCAGTACAAACTCAATACCTTGTACACTTAAGTACTGTGCTCTGCCCCCATTATATTCCTGGAAATGCCTGGAGACCAGACTTTTGGTATTTCTGTTAGTGATGTCTCTGACGATCGGCCGGCAGTCAAGTGGGGAGGCATCTTGGAGAGGGTAAGGGGCCCCTGCAGGTACGCCCCAAGAGCCTGGCTGTGAGACAGAGGAGAGATTGGCTGTGGGACTGAGGGGGTGACTTTGGCTGTGGGACAGAGGGGGGATTGGCTGTGGGACAGAGGGGGACTGGCTGTGGGACAGAGGGGGGACTGGCTGAGGAACAGAGGGGACTGGCTGTGGGACAGAGGGGGGACTGGCTGTGGGACAGAGGGGGGATTGGCTGTGGACAAAGGGGGGGTTGGCGTGGGACGAGGGAGGGATGGATTGGGACAGACGGGGGACTGGCTGTGGACAGAGGGGGGGGCTGGTGTGGCGACAGAGGGGGGGGACTGGCGGTTGGACAAGGAGGGATGGCTGTGTGGGAAAGAGGGGGGATTGGCGGGTGGGACAGAGGGGGGATTGGCTGTGGACAAGGGGGCATGGCTGTGGGACAGAGGGGGGATTGGGGTGGGAAGAGGGGGACTATGGCTGTGGGAGGGGGGTGGGCTGTGGGGACAGAGGGGGGGGTGGCTGTGGGACAGAGGGGGAACTGGCTGTGGGACAGAGGGAAACTGCTGTGGGATAGAACGGGTGCTATGGCTGTGTGAAGAGGGGGCTATGGCTGTGGGACAGAGGGGGGATGGCTTGTGGGACAGAGGGGGGACGGCTGTGGGACAGAGGGGGGACTGGCTGTGGGACAGAGGGTGATTGGCTGTGGGAAGCAGAGGAGGGCTAGATGGCTGTGGGACAGAGGAGGGGGCAATGGCTGTGTGACTGAATGGGGATTCTGGTGGGGACCGAGGGGAACTGGCTGTGGGACAGAGGGGGGACTGGCTGTGGGCTAGATGGGTGCTATGGCTGTGGGACAGAGGGGGCTATGGCTGTGGGACAGAGGGGGGACTGGCTGTGGGACAGAGGGGGGACTGGCTGTGGGACAGAGGGGGGGACTGGGTGGGACTGGCTGTGGGACAGAGGAGGGCTGGCAGCTGTGGGAAGAAAGAGGGGGAATGGAGGTGGGACAGAGGGGGGATTGGCTGTGGGACAAAGGGGGCTATGGCTGTGGGACAGAGGGGGGATTGGCTGTGGGACAGAGGGGGCTATGGCTGTGGGATGGGGGGGGCTGGCTGTGGGACAGAGGGGGGGGCTGGCTGTGGGACAGAGGGGGAACTGGCTGTGGGACAGAGGGGAAACTGGCTGTGGGATAGACGGGTGCTATGGCTGTGTGACAGAGGGGGCTATGGTTGTGGGACAGAGGGGGGACTGGCTGTGGGACAGAGGGGGAGGGCTGGGGACGGGGACTGGCTGTGGGGACAGAGGGGTATTGGCTGTGGGACAGAGGAGGGGCGCTATGGCTGTGGGACAGAGGGGGGGCAATGGCTCGGTGTGACTGAAAGTGGGGATTCTGTGTGGGACAGCGGGGGGAACTGGCTGTGGGAACAAGAGGGGGGAACTGGCTGTGGGCTAGATGGTGCTATGGCGTGTGACAGAGGGGGATGGCTGTGGGACAGAGGGGGGACGGCTGTGGCGACAGAGGGGGGACTGGCTGTGGGACAGAGGGGGGACTGGCTGTGGGACAGAGGGGGGACTGGCTGTGGGACAGAGGGGTATTGGCTGCGGGACAGAGGAGGGGCTATGGCTGTGGGACAGAGGGGGGGCAATGGCTGTGTGACTGAAGTGGGGATTCTGGCTGTGGGGCAGAGGGGGGATGCTGGCTGTGGGACAGAGGGGGATGCTGGCTGTGGGGCAAAGGGGGGATGCTGGCTGTGGGGCAGAGGGGGCAGAGCGAGACTGACTGTGGAACAGGGGGGAACTTGCTGTGGGACAGAGGGGAGCCCAAAATAAAGCTCATCACCAACAGCCTTGTCATTCCAGTCCATTTTGATATTTTGCATGTTCTGCTTCAAATGGTAATGGTAAACCTGGCATTTCTAACAAAACGTTCCATATTTTAATGAATTGCCTGCAAATAGTTTCTCATTAGCTATCATTTCTATGTACATTTAAATACATT
This sequence comes from Hymenochirus boettgeri, assembly GCA_019447015.1. Classification (NCBI taxonomy): domain Eukaryota; kingdom Metazoa; phylum Chordata; class Amphibia; order Anura; family Pipidae; genus Hymenochirus; species Hymenochirus boettgeri. The sequence continues at coordinate 10,234 of JAACNH010001286.1, forward strand.
TACCCAGGGTATATCATAGAAAGGTATGTGAGAATCAGTGGGCGATGCACACCTTCTATCTGAGGCTACATTTCTACCAAACTTTTATTGACTAGAGGAAGCAAATTGTTAAATTTCCAGCATGACTCATTGTTTTCACAGGTGACTAAAGAACCAGCGGAACCATCTAGTGTGCCTATTACCTGTTATTAATAGAAATAACAAGCACAGGAAGTAGTTACCAAAATGAAATGTTGTTTGACATATAATATAACTAGCAAAATACCCTGCGCCTCGCAGCGGAGATGTATTGAAATAACCTTTTTAGTAAGAAAGCAATAATGTATCAAGATTGCTGTAATTATAATAACAACCACAGAAAAATCTGTTATGTTAATTGTAACGGATGCTCTTGGGTGTTCGGATGAGCGTTCTCTTCTGGCAATGTTGATGCTAGGACAGCATGTAATCGGGGATGTGACAGTGGAGACTATGCTAATTGCAACAACGGAGTTGGTTGGTGGCTTTCTGCAATGTTGGTTCTCAGCCAGTCCCCGCACACACCCTGAAATTTGGTTAAAAATCGGTCCAGCCGTTAGTGTGCAGGAGTTTAAAATTCTATTCCCCCCCCCATTCACCCCCACCCTAAAAAAAATATTTTGTGTAACCTTTACTGGTAAAGGAGTATATGCATACAAAATTTGGTCTGTGCAATGTCAGATACCACCGTTACAGGTGGAATTTCGAAACGAAAACTGCTTAACTTTTGTAAGTAGGTGCAATGAATGAGCCTGCCAAATTTAAGCCTTGCCTCCACGGCAAGTTGGAGAATTAGTGATGAGTGAGTGAGTGAGGTGAGTGAGGGCGTTACAGGTGGAATTTCGAAATGAAACCTGCTTAACTTTTGTAAGTAAGGTGCAATGAATGAGCCTGCCAAATTTAAGCCGTCTGCCTCCACAGCAAAAGTTGGAGAATTTGTGATGCGTGAGTGAGTGAGTGGAGGGCATTACAGGTGGAATTTCGAAAACGAAACCTGCTTAACATTGTAAGTAAGGTGCAATGAATGAGCCTGCCAAATTTAAGCCATCTGCCTCCACGGCAAGTGTGGAGAATTAGGATGAGTGAGTGAGTGAGTGAGTGAGTGAGGGCCTTACAGGTGGTTTTGAAACGAAACCTGCTAACTTTTGTAAGTAAGGTGCAATGAATGAGCCTGCCAAATTAAGCCGTCTGCCTCACAGCAAGTTGGAGAATTAGTGATGAATGAGTGGAGAGTGAGGACGTTTACAGGTGGAATTTGAAACGAAAACTGCTTAACTTTTGTAAGTAAGGTGCAATGAATGAGCCTGCCAAATTTAAGCCATCTGCCTCCACGGCAAGTTGGAGAATTAGTGATGAGTGAGTGAGTGAGTGAGTGAGTGAGGGCCTTACAGGTGGAATTTTGAAACAAAACTTGCTTAACTTTTGTAAGTAAGGTGCAATGAATGAGCCTGCCAAATTAAGCCAGTCTGCCTCCACAGCAAGTTGGAGAATTAGTGATGAACGAGTGAGTGAGGACGTGTTACAGGTGGAATTTTGAAAACGAAACCTGCTTAACTTTGTAAGTAAGTGCAATGAATGAGCCTGCCAAATTTAAGCCGTCTGCCTCCACAAGCAAGTTGGAGAATTAGTGATGAGTGAGTGAGTGGAGTGAGTGAGTGAGGGCGTTACAGGTGGAATTTCGAAACAAAACCTGCTTAACTTTGTAAGTAAGGTGCAATAAATGAGCCTGCCAAATTTAAGCCATCTGCCTCCACGGCAAGTTGGAGAATTAGTGATGAGTGAGTGAGTGAGGGTGTTACAGGTGGAATTTCGAAACGAAACCTGCTTAACTTTTGTAAGTAAGGTGCAATGAATGAGCCTGCCAAATTTAAGCCATCTGCCTCCACGGCAAGTTGGAGAATTAGTGATGAGTGAGTGAGTGAGAGTGAGGGCCTTACAGGTGGAATTTTGAAACGAAACTTGCTTAACTTTTGTAAGTAAGGTGCAATGAATGAGCCTGCCAAATTTAAGCCGTCTGCCTCCACAGCAAGTTGGAGAATTAGTGATGAACGAGTGAGTGAGGACGTTACAGGTGGAATTTTGAAACGAAAACCTGCTTAACTTTTGTAAGTAAGGTGCAATGAATGAGCCTGCCAAATTTAAGCCGTCTGCCTCCACAGCAAGTTGGAGAATTAGTGATGAGTGAGTGAGTGAGTGAGGGCGTTACAGGTGGAATTTCGAAACACAAAACCTGCTTAACTTTGTAAGTAAGGTGCAATAAATGAGCCTGCCAAATTTAAGCCGTCTGCCTCCACGGCAAAGTTGGAGAATTAGTGATGAGTGAGGAGTGAGGGCGTTACAGGTGGAATTCGAAACGAAACCTGCTTAACTTTTGTAAGTAAGGTGCAATGAATGAGCCTGCCAAATGTAAGCCGTCTGCCCACGGCAAGTTGGAGAATTAGTGATGAGGGGAGTGAGTGAGGGCGTTACAGGTGGAATTTCGAAACGAAACCTGCTTAACTTTTGTAAGTAAGGTGCAATAATGAGCCTGCCAAATTTAAGCCGTTGCCTCCACGGCAAGTTGGAGAATTAGTGATGAGTGAGTGAGTGAGTGTGAGGGATTTGCCTTTTATTAGTATAGATAAAATGTACACTGCATTAACAAGATATCTCGACCTCAAACTAGACCTCAAATTTCAAGGGTACTCTGCACTACCTACACCAAATTCCACGCATTATAAAAACATCAGCACGTTTGACGCTTTTCAAGAGGTACATACTCCCTTAATTATAGGTAAATCTGTACAATGTTTCCGGCAAGCTAAATATCTAATTTCCTCCTGTTACTAAGAGACCCAAAAGCTTATCAGCTGTACGTAATCAAATGTAACCAAATTTAACCTCTGTCTCCACAGTATGCAACTATCAGGATTCACCTTGCATGATCTATGTATTCCATTAATTTCAATGTTAAAAAAAAGGTAAGTAACTAATACATTCCTATGTTTTCTAAAGATGGAATTAATTAATTTTATTAATTATGGACATGCTATAGACCTTATTACTATGCTCAAAAAGGGAACTACGGGAGGCTTAATATGAGGGCAATAAATATTAGTGAACTCATTCTATAACGTTCTTAACTAAAATAACACATTAATATTGTATATTGAATTGAATCCTTTTGGAATACTTGTGTGTCCATAAGAAAGATCCATTTGACCTCCTTCCTTAGATTCTGTGTGCGATCTTTGTTTCTATTATTACGGAACAAACTCAATACCTTGTACACTTAAGTACTGTGCTCTGCCCCATTATATTCCTGGAAATGCCTGGAGACCAGACTTTTGGTATTTCTGTTAGTGATTGTCTCTGACGTGTTCTCTCAAGTATCACTGGTAAGTAAATGTAAGATTTAAGCTATTACAATTTAGACCTTGTATGGTGGATACAAATTCACACTCGTGCCCTTCCATATCCAGATAAGGTCATCTATATACTTCTGGAACAAACAAGGAAAGTGCACTCTGCTCCCAACAGGTGGGTGCAGACACTTAAATTGTGGTTCTCCCTTGGGAACCACAATTTAAGGTAAAGATGAAACCAAGGGCCCACTCCAAGTGAAAAACTGTTTATTGAAAACCACACATATCACAATGTTTCGGAGGTTACATCCCCCTCTTTAGGTGATCATCAAGTATTTTATGCAGTGCTATGTGAGGCAGCGTGGGGTCAAAAGCTGGGCAGGAGTTTTTCCCCCAATACCATGATAAAATTAGCAAATGTAGGCTCAAATTTCACCCCCATCGCTGCCCTACATACTGCAAATAGTAGATATCTTGGTATTTTAAATAATTGTTAGAGTTAAGAGATATTGTATACACTCCAAAATAGATATTTGCCATTCCCTCGGATAGTGGCTGTATTTATCCAAATGATATTGAATGGATTGTACCCCATATGTGTGAGGAATGCTAGAATATAAGGCCGACACGTCTATAGTGATTAAGTTTAACTGAGGAGACCACTCCTGGCACTCCACCAAACTCTGTATATGGGATGCATCTTTTATGTAAGAATGCAATCTTCTCACAAACGGTTAGAGGACAAATCTACAATATTTGAAAAGCCCTTCGTGAGAGAATTTTATAGCCGACACTATAGGCCAGCTTCCAAGGGTTGATGCTTTATGGACTTTTGGGACATGGTAAAAATGGGTATAACAGGGATTCTAAAAGCGATTTTTCTAATCCCTTATCCAGAAAGCCCTTCCTGTATCAAACTGCTTAAATTATTATTATTATTGTAGATTTATATAGCGCCAACATCTTACATGGCGCTTTACAGTTGCATTAATATACATAAGGAAAACATACATGTACTACATGCATTAAAAAGCAATGATAAGTGTGGTCCGCAGCATCCAGTGTGTGTTACAGATTCTGTGTGCGTAGGATAATAAGTAAAGAATAAGGCTGTCATTAGAAATTATTCCAACTCCTCCCTCCCTTAGGTGTCTACATTTCTGCTAAAAGCTTTTCGAATTTTTTCTATGTTGGAATATCCACACATGTATCTGAAACTGACTGTAGAATAAGATCTACATACATCATGTTTCAATGCTCGTGGGTTATCCTAGATAGTGTGGCATGACTATCGTTGTACTTAAGTTGCATAAAATGTCAAATCTGTAGGCTCTTTGATCCTACTTCGTACACTCCCCGATTTCAATCTATACAATTCCCATCAGCATATACCCTTACACTATTTTTTTCCATATATTTTTATTAGAAAGTTTGCTGTGCAATATATTAATACAATGCAGTAGTAATATAAAATGTAACATTGCTACTTAAACCTTCCAAACATTTTCTTTTGTATTAAACATTTTGAGCTAATTCTATAATATAGATGCCAAAAAACTTGGTCTTTTCCCTGTACTCCCGCGTCCACTCCACTCAGTCTAAGAATTACTAATGGGCTGCAAATCTAGTGATCTTAATCTGCCCCCGACTCCGACATTGCACAAATCCAAGGACTCCAGATTTTGTCATAATATTTAGCATGCCCCTCAACCTGTTAACCACCAGTACATTCTCGCACAGCCCCCATACATTTGTTATTATTGATGAGGGGGGGCTTTTTCCAGGTAGCCGCTATGAGAGTTCTCGTGCCGCACATACACTATGAATTAATTTGTTACTTTCAGTGGTATTTTATTTATTTTTGTCAAATAAGGCTGTCCATGGATAGTGGTTACAGCAGTATGAAGTACTCTTGTATATAGTTTCACAGATTTTCCATGTCTTTTGGATCTCAGCACAACCCACCAACAATATCTGCTGCAATCCACACATCCTCTGTAACAGAGGTTGGAGGCTGGGGGAATATTCTGTGTTATTTGAGGGGACACCAATGGTGTAGTAGTTTAAAGGCTTTGCCTGGACTAGTATGTGTTCCCACTTTTCACAAAAAGCCAATCTAGGAGCGTGGCGAAATTCATTGAGTGTGTATTATTTTGGATATGGTTTGGGAGCTTGCGAGATTGAGTTCCATATCAGCTCGAAGGAGAGAGTTGGTGGCTCTGGATCCAGTTAAATGAGTTATTTAGGTTGAGTTGCATATGTGGAACTATTCAGTGTGGGGTAGTTTATATTGGGTTGGACTTGGCTCCACTGGTATGGTTCCTGCTGGTGCCAAAGGTCCTATTCGGGTATATCACAGTCTAGCCATGCTTTCCAGGTTTGCATATTCTTTCCTGGTTGAAAGTCAGGGTTGTGGTATTAGGGGTCATTAATGATGGTGTGCTGCTCAATTTTCTGCTCTAGTTTTCTTACTGTAGTGTGCAGAGTTCAATTGTGTTTTTAAATATGGGTGTGTATTATTTTGAAATATCCATTTGTGTATGGGTAGCCATAGTATGTCTCTTAGGGTATGGAGGGAAGGAGGTTCTGCTCTAATTCTTGTAGCGAGGTATTTCTGAATTATTATACCATTGCATTGTCTGTGCTAGTCTGACCTAGAAAGTAATGTTGTAGAGAGGGAGAGCTGTTCCCCTAACTTTTTAGGTCTTTGGAGAGTTTTTAATGCTTATTCGGGGGCGGTTTTTCGTTCCATATAAATTTTTGATTTTAGTTTGGAGTAGCTTCATATCTGCAGGTTAAATGCTGTTGGTAGTGATCTAAAAAATATAATAATCTGGGTAAAGTCATCATCTGATATGTTAATTTTCATAAAAGCTTGATATTTAATATTGATTATATGAAAAGTAGAGATATTTGCATTTTATATTTATTTATATGTCTCATTGATTAAAGGGCAACTATAGGTGAAAAAAAAAAAACTTTGTCTGTATACAATGTATAGATCACTTAGGTATAAGCTGCCTTACTTTCATGTTTCTGTGTGGCTCGTTCTGCACACTGGCAGAAGTTTCGAAGTTTGTACCAAGCTGTGTAGTCCCCCTCCCCTCTCTGTCTACTCCCCCTCAAGCAGTGACGGGCTGTATACAGAGTCCGAGCATTGTCAGTTGATGAAAACTTTAAATGAAGTGCTGACATCCTGTTGACCCCTCCCTTCCAGAGCTAGACTGCAAGCAATCAAAGTGTGGAAATAAAGTAGCAATATGCTGATAAGGGAGGGGCAGAGGGGGAGAGAGGAGGACAAGTGGTGGTGCGAGATTCTTACAAGTAAGTTACTGAAACGCTGCCTTTTTCTCAACTTTGCTAATGTTATTTACTTTTTACCTAAAGTTCATATCTCTCCCCCTGCCTAGCTGAGATAATAATCACTGAAGAGGAGAGTCAGTGTAACAGCAGCTTAGTTGTAGTGAGACCCTTCACAAACCCAGTGACACTGCTTGTTGTCCTGTTACATTCAGTTGCTTTAGTCTATATATTTTATAGATTGCACTGTGTGTCTTGTTTGGTATATAGTCTGTATTACTGTATTAGTATACTGTATTAGTGTTCCATTTAGTCATGGTTTGTATGTATATAAGATTTTTTTTGGGGGGGAGGGGCTGTTTTAGTGTGTTATGCTCATATTGCTGGGTTAATGGTTATTGATTGTGTTTAGCACTACAGCATTTTGACTATATGTTGCACATGGTACATATAACTGGGCAGACTTTGCTGTCGGCTACAGGCTCTTTAGTAGGGATGGGTTGCACCTCACTGATGGTGGTGCAGCTGTTTTAGGGGGAAAAGATGGGCTAGAGGGTGGAGGAGATTTTAAATAGGTTTGGGGGGGGGTATTAGCAGTCTCACTGGGATAGATTGTCCAGGAGGAAAGCAGGGTGTAGATAGGGGCTAGTGGTGGGTGGAAAGGGGGGTGGACTAGCATAGGGGATAGGGAGGAATGTGTATCAAAGTGTACGAATAAATTACAGGATCATAATCTAAAATGTATGTTTACAAATGCGAGAAGCCTGGCTGAAAAATAGGTGAATTGGAAATGATGGCATTGAATGAAAAGTATGATGTAAAGGTATAGCAGAAACGTGGTTGAAACAGTTCTCACAAAATGGGCTGTAAATATAGAAGGATATGCCTGTTTAGGCAGGACAGGAAAAAAAGGAAAGGGGGAGGAGTATGTGTATATGTTAAAAAAGAATTGAAGCACAAATTTAAAAGAAGAGATAGTGGTGATATGGATGATAAAGTGGAGGCAATATGGGTGGAATTAGGCAACAGGAAAGGGCGGTTATGTCATTGTTGGTGTCTGCTATAAGCCGCCAAATGCTAGCAGAGAGGAGGTGAGTCAACTTCATATGCAGTTGGAAGGGCTGCAAGTTTGGGGGAGTGTGCTCATTATGGGGGACTTCAATACCCTGCCATTGATTGGTGTGGTGGAAATGCCATCACAGAAAAAGGTTGATGAGTTCCAATTGCTGGCAGGATAATTTTCTCTCACAGGTGGTTGAGGTTCCTACTGAGAAAAGGAGCTCTGTTGGATCTGGTGAATATCTAACATTGTGGAGCGCATTATAGATATAAAGGTAACTGGAGACTTAGTGAATAGTGACCATGAAATAGTGGCATTTGGCACTTTGTTATCGAAAGGAAAAAGTGCGCTGGGTTAAACAAAGACATTTAATTTCAGGAAAGCAAATTTTCCCAGGTTTAAAAGCAGCGCTTCAGAATGTCAACTGGGATAATGTATTATCAGTAAAAGGTACTGAACAGAAGTGGACTGTATTCAAGGGGATTTTAAGCCAGTTCACATCTAAATTTATACCCTTGGGCAATAAATGTAAAAAAAATAAATTGCGCCCATGTGGCTGAATTCTATGTAAAGAGGCAAATGGTTAAGGAAAGAAAAGCATTTAAAACCTTAAGGCCGAGGGAACGGAAAGGCGCCTTTAGGGATTATTAAAAACTGTAAAAGGAGTGTAAGAAAGCAATCAAAACTAGCTAAAATTAATAATGAAGTTAGGATAGCTGAAGAAAGCATCACTAAGCCTAACATTTTTTAAGTATATTAATGTAAAGAAGATGAGGACTGAGAATGTGGCACCATTAATTAATGGGGATAAGTTAGTTACGGAGGATGGCGATAAAGCAAATGTCTTGATAATTTTTTTTCCTCTGTATACACTATAGAAGATCCAAGTACAGATATCATAGAGTATAGTAGCAATAAAGGTATACACGATTCAAGTTCACTTTGGTTAACCGAGGATATGGTACAGAAGAACTAAATAAAGGTTAATATTAGTAAATCTCCTGGACCGGATAAAATACTCCTCGGGTACTTAAGGAGCTAAGTTCAGTTTTATCTAGGCCATTGTTTCTTATTTTTGCTGATTCCCTCATGTCCGGTGGTGTGCTCTGGATTGGAAAAAGGCTGATGTTATTCCAATATTCAAAAAGGGTAGTCGTTCACAGCGGGGTAATTACAGGCCGGTAGTTTAACTTCAGTGGTGGGGAAGATCCTGGAAAGTTTAATAAGGGAACATGTTCTAGAGTATGTTTCAAGGACTGACATTATAAGTAGTAACCAGATGGATTTAGGAGGAATAGATCTTGTCAAACTATTTAATCATTATTAATTATTGGAAGTGGGTATTGTCAGCAAGGATTCTGTGTTTGCTGACGACACAAAACTTTGTCGACCATTAAAAACTTCAGAGGATGTGCAATCGTTGCAAGGGGATCTAGATAGGATTATCACATTGGGCTGCTAAGTGGCAGATGAAATTCAATGTTGATAAATGTAAGGTGATGCATTTTGGACTTAAAAAATACTTGTGCCTACTTATTACTATAAATGGCTCTGTGTAAGTGAATCCCTGTTGGAAAGGGATCTTGGAGTTTTGGTGGATAACAAACTTAAAGGTAGCAAGCAGTGCCAGGCGGCAACAGCCAGAGCCAGCATGGTATTGTTTGTATAAAGCGAGGTATGGATTCAAGGGAGGAAAATATAATTCTCCCCTCTTTACAAAGCATGGTAAGGCCTCATTGGAAATGCAGTGCAATTTTGGAATCCTGTGTACAAAAAGGACATCTTTGAAATGGAAGAGGTTCAGAGAAGGGCAACTAAATTAATAAGGGGATTGGGGGAGCTGAATATGAAGAGAGACTGGAAAAGTTACAATTATGTACGCTGGAGAAAAGGCGCTTGCGTGGGGATATGATTACTGTGTATAAATACATTAACGGGCATACAATAAACTATCTGGGGCATTGTTCACCAATAGAACATGTCAAAGGACACGAGGACATCCCTTAAGTCTTGAAGAAAAAAGTTTAGGCTTCAAGCTCGGAAAGGGTATTTCACTGTGAGAACGGTAAGGCTATGGAACTGTCTTCAGTGGACGTTGTATGGCAGGTTCATTGGTCAGTTTCAAAAAAAAGCTGGATGAGTTCTGCAAACAAGGAATGTTGCAAGTTACTGGTATTGATACATAAAGTAGAGTTGATCCAGGGAAATTTCCGATTGCCACTGGAGCAGGAAGGAATTTTTCCCTTCATAAATTTGGTGGGGTTTTTTGCCTCTCGGATCAACAGTTAGGCAGGAAATGAGGATATTGCTAGATGGGTTGGACTGGATGGACGTATGTCTTATTCAACCTCAAATACTATACTATACATATAGTGTGGGTGAGAGAGTATGTGACAGTACTGCAGGGGAGCTTTGGATTGTGTGGGTGTGTGCCTTTGAGTGACAGATGAGGTGTAGCAGCTCCTACAAATCACAGCATATTCAAAGGCTTATATTGCGGGGACTATGTAGAATTAAAGAAACTAAAGGTACCCTGGTGGATGGGATGACTTATAGGATACATTAGAAGAATTAAAAAAAACAATTTTCTCACTATAATTGCCCTTTAAGTTGGGCAATTAATTTTTTAATTAGTGGAGAGTGATTGATGGTGTATATGTTTTCGGGATCAGAGCAGATCTGTATGCCCAAGTAGGTAAAATGTGAGTAGTTCACTTGAATGCATAGTTGAGTTGTAATAATTTTCGGGTGTGGGGGGGATGTGGATAGGTAATATGACTGGTTTGAATAGTTGACTTAAATCCTGAGAGATCGCTAAATGTTTGCATTTCGGAACAGAGATGGTAAGTGAAGTTTGTGGCGTGGTGATAGTAAATAGTGTATCATCGGCAAAGAGGGCTATGTTATATTCTTCTCTCCCTATTTGTATTCCGCTTATTTTTGCATGGTGCGGACATATGCTGCTAGAGGTTCCATGCATAGTGCGAAAATAAGTGTGACGGGGGCATCCCTGGCGTGTACCAATTTCTAATTGGGAAGATATGGGAAAAAGAGCCCATAGTTGAAATCTTGCTGTTGGGTATGAATTAGGTTATCTAAAGCAGTCATAAAGGAGCCTGTGAAACGAATTGAATTGCCAGTCGATTCTGTCGAAGGCTTTCTCCGCGTCTATTGAAAGGGCAATCATTGGTGTAGGGGTGGAGTGGCAGTGGTAGATAAGTTGAAGTGTCCGGCGTATATTGTCTGTTGTTTGTCTTCCCTTGATAAATCCAGTTTGGTCCTTATGCACTAACGAGGGGTAGAAGTTTGGCAAGTCTGTTTCTAGGATTTTTGTAAACATTTTTAAATCTATATTATATAGGGCAATTGGTCTGTAACCCCACAATGGGTAAATCTTAACCTTCCTTTGGAATGAACATATGTTCGCCTCCAGCATATCGGGAGGGAGTGTTGCTTTTGTTCTAGTATAGAGTTAAAGGTATTTAAGAAATGAGGAGTTATGATCTTTTAAATGTTTTTAGTATTAATTTGTACCTGTCCGGGCCTGGGGCCTTCCCTGGTTTAAGGCTTTTCAATACTTCCTCCAGTTCAATTTGGGTTATGGGTGCATTTAATTTTTGCGTGTCAAGATCAGTTTTTGGGGAGTTGTGCTGTTTGCAGATAGTTCTTCATATTATCTGGGGTAGCTTTAACTTTATTTGCTGTATTGCCTTGATACAGGTCTGTATAAAATTTGTGAACATTTTAATATTGGGTCCCCATTTGGCAATTTCAGGGGGAAGAGTCTATTCTGGTCATTTTTTGATTTAGTTTTCGAACGAGCATAGAATGGCTTTGTCTCGTTTGTTGTAGAATGTTTGTTGGGTTAGTCTGATCGCTTTTTCTGCATTGCCGATAGTAGCAGATTTATTTCCCCTTTTAGTGAGTTTATTTCGTTAAGTACCGTATCAGAGTGTGTTTTGCTGTACGATTTTCTTTAGCTTTGAGAGTTGCGAGTAGCTTTGTAGATGTTTTGTGGATTCCTTTCTTTTCGTAGATGCAAATTTGATTACTGCTTTATGTGCAGTCCAGACTATTGGGGGTGAAACTTCTCCATTTATATTAAAATTGAAATATTATGTCAGGGTGGTTAACAGTTTTTTTTGTATGTCTGGCTCTGCAAGTAGGGAATCGTTAAGTCTCCAATGATAGTTTGGTTTAGTTGTTAGTAGGTTGTGTAGTTGAATTGAGACTGATGCGTGGTCAGACTATGTTATACTGAAACATCAGCATCTTTTAATAATGGGACAAGTTGGGCCGAAATAAAGATGTAATCTATTCTGGAATAGACTTTATGAGGGTGGGAGTAGAATGTAAATTTATTTCGGTGGGATGTCTCATTCTCCATGTGTCCCATATGTTAAAAGCATTCAAGAAAGATCTTAGTGATTTGGCGGAGGAAGCGGGACTGATGGTAGAACGGTCTAGATTGGTATTAAGAGTGAGATTGAAATTGCCCAGTACAATAAGTATTCCTAAATCAAGTAAAAGAAGGTTTCTCTATTTTCCTAAGGAAAGCCCCTGTCCCGGTGGGAGAATAAATGTTTACTATTGAGATCCGAGTTTTTTGAATGCTACCGTGAGAATGAGATATGCTCCCTCGGATCTCTGTAACAGAACTCCTGTGAGAACGGTAATGATTTATGTAGTAGAATTGCCATGCCCCCTTTTTTGTCTACATTGGAAGAAAAATAGTGGGAGTTAAATTGTTTGCCCCAATATTTCGGTTCTTTCCCCTGGATAAAATGGGTCTCTTGGAGGCCCAGAATGTGATGATTGGATTTTTCGTATTGTTTAATAGCTAAGTGTCTCTTGTGGACTGTTGAGGCCCTTGATATTGAAAGTTGTGTGGTGCTGTTTTATGGTGGTGGCCAGGGTGAGGGAGCGCACTTACGATCCAGGAAAGAGGATGCCGGAGTTGGAAGAGCCACTATTCATTTATCTTGTAGTTTTCTGCGAGGAAGAAGTGATGCGGCGAGTCGTGTCTGCTCAAGGTTGGGAGTGTCAAGGAGTGGCGTGAGGAAGCATCCAGGAGGACCGTTTGAATAGAGAAATAAAACACAAAACTCTCATTATAAAAAAAATGTTACAATATAGATTAACCAGATTAATAATAAAATAAATGAAGGGGAGTGGTCTTATCCATGCCACTTAATTACAAAACAAAAATATATGTGGCAAGGTCTCAGGAGTATAAATGCGTGGCTAAGAGAGTGGTGTAAGGAGATGGGGTTTGGGTTTTTAGAGAAACTGGGCTGATTTTTCTGTTGGCTACAGGCTCTTTAGTAGAGACGGATTGCATCTCAATGGTGATGGTGCAGCTGTTTTGGGGGGAAGATGGCTAGGGGGTTGGAGATTTTAAACAAGGTATGGGGGGGAGGGAACGTTGAAATACACAGGGGTAGATAGAGAAGTTAGGGATCAGGGGGAAGGAGGAGAAGGGCGAGGGGGGGAGCATAGGGATAAGGAGGCATGTACGACCATGTATGGAAGTAAATCAATTGATAATCTAAAAGTATGTTTACAAATGCAAGAAGTCTGGCTGGAAAAACCGGCGAACTTGAATAATAGCTTTAAAGGAAAAGTATGATGTAATTGGTATAGCAGAATCATGCTTAATGATTCACAGACTGGACAGTAAATATTGAAGGATACTCCTTATTTCGACATGACAGAGTTAAAAGAAAAGGAGGAGTATGTATGTTAAACAGGAATTGAAGCCAAATTTAAAAGATGGAATAGATGGGTGAGTAAACGATACGGCAGAAACTTATGGGTGGGAACTGTGTACAGGAAGCAAGAAGGTAGGTAAATTAATTGTTGGAGTATGTTATAAGCCGCAAATGCCGGGAAAGAGGTGGAAATGAATCTCCATATGCAGTTGGCGAAGGCTGCTGGTATGGGGCATGTTTGGTGTATGGGGGATTTTAACTACCCTGACATAGATTGGAGAAAGGGAACTGCCAGCACCTCAAAAAGGTATAAAGTTCTTAAATTTCCTAAATGAGCATTTTCTTTCACAGATGGTAGAAGTTCCTACTAGACAGAACTTTTGTTGGATCTGGTGATATCTAAAACCCTGGACTCATTTTGGAGATGAGGGGTAATGGGAAGCTTAGGGAATAGTGACCATGATATAGTGTCATTTAATATAGGTTGCAAAAAACTAAAGTGCACTGGGTTAACAAAAACTTTTAACTTTAGGAAAGCTAATTTATGCTGTTAAAGGAATCGTCCTGCTTATAGACTGGGGGGGGAACTGTTTCTAGGTAAAGATGCTGAGCAGATGTGGACCACTTTAAGGGATATTAAACTATTACATTTCTAAATCTGTACCTTTAGGTAACAAGTGTAAAAAAATGAGGTCCAGTCCTGCATGGCTTAATGCTCAGGTAAAAAGGGAAATGGAAAAAAGAAAAAGGCTTTTAAAATTTTGAAAACGAAGGCACCGAACAGGCTTACAGGGAGTACAAAAGCTGTATAAAGAGTGCAAGAAAGCAATTAAACTAGCTAAAATAGAAAATGAAATACGGATTGCCGAAACTAAGCAAGTCCAACCCCAAATGTTTTTTAAGTATATAAATGGTAAAAAGATGAGGACTGAGAATGTGGGACCATTAAATAATGGGGCTGAGGTGGGTGTAGAGGATGCCAAAAGGCTAATCTGCTAAACCATTTTTTTACATCGGTTTTAATGTTGAGAATCCTTGGTTTAGTGTCATCAGCAAACACCGAGACCTTGCTCTCAATGCCCCCTTCTAAGTCATTTATAAACAGATTAAACAGAAGCGGCCCCAGTACAGAACCCTGAGGCACTCCGCTTAGAACTTTAGCCCACATAGATGTAGCTCTATAACCACCACTCTCTGTTTGCGGTCCAATAACCAGTTCTCATCCATGAACAAATGTTTTCTTCAAGGCCAACAGTCCTCAGTTTATACATTAGTCGCCTGTGGCACAGTATCAAAAGCTTTTGCAAAATCCAAATATACCACATCCACGCTGTGCCTGAATCTAATTTCTTACTCACTTCTTCATAAAAACCAACTAAATTTGTCTGGCATGATCTATTTCTCATAAATCCATGCTGACTACTACTAATAAGATGATCTCTAGAGACAAAGTCAAGGATATGATCCCTTAACAAAGTTTCCATCACCTTCCCTACCATGATGTTGGCTTACAGGTCTATAGTTTCCAGGCTTGTGAACGACTACCTTTTTTGATATTGGTATTACATTGGCTTTTTTCCAATCAGCAGCACAACCCAGACAAAAGCGAATCTGAAAAGATGAAACAGTGCACTAAACTATGCAGAGCTTTGGAAACTTCCAATGATGTGCAAGTGCTGCAAGCAGACCTAGATAGATATCAAAATGGGCAGTAGAATGGCAGATGAGATTCAATGTTGATAAATGTAAGGTGATGCATTTGGGATTTAATAATCCCGTGCCATCTACACCATAAATAACTCTGTGTTAAGTGCATTGTAATGGAAAAAGATTTGGGGGTTCTGGTAGATAACAGACTTAGCTATAGCAAACAATGCCAGGTAGCAATGGCTAGTGCTAGCAAGATATTGTCTTGTATAAAAGGGGAATAGATTCAAGAGAGAAAAATATTATTCTCCCTCTTTACAAGGCACTGGTAAGGCCTCATTTGGAATATGCGGTGCAGTTTTGGATCCCATATACAAAAGGGACATCTTGGAAATTGAGGCAGTTCAGAGAAGGGCAACTAAATTAATAAGGGGAATGGAGGGCTGAATAGCAGGCGATTAGACAAGTTAGGGTGTTTACATTGAAGAAGCAACGTTTGCGTGGGGACATGATAACCTTATCAAATATATTAATGGCCATACAATGAACTCTTTGGTGCATTGTTTACTAACAGGTCATATCAGGGACTGTGGGACTCCTTTAAGGTTGGAAGAAAAGAAGTTTCATCTTCAGGTTAGGAGGGGTTTCTTTACAGTGAGAACGGTGAAAACTGTGGAACTGTCTTCCAGCAGATGTGGTAATGGCAAGTCATTGAATAGCTTTAATCTTTAAAAAAGGCCTGGATAAGTTTCTAAAACTAAAAAATATTGAGAATTAATTGGTATTAATTGGTATTAATGCATATAGATCTGGTTGATCCAGGGATACTTTCCGATTGCCGTTTGGAGTCAGGAAGGAATTTTCCCCCCCTTTTTAGTTGGGGTTTTTTGCCTTCCTCTGGATCAACTGTTAGGTAGGGTTAAAAAAAAAAAAAAAGGGGGTGAATAGGTTGGACTTGATGGACGTATGTCTTTATTCAACCTTAATTAGTATGTTACTAAGGGAGGAAAATGTTATTCTCCCTCTTTACAAAGCATTGGTAAGGCCTCATTTGGAATATGCAGTGCAATTTTGGAATCCTGTGTACAAAAAGGACATCTTTGAAATGGAAAGGGTTCAGAGAAGGGCAAATAAATTAATAAGGGGATTGGGGGAGCTTGAATATGAAGAGAGACTGGAAAAGTTACAATTATGTATGCTGGAGAAAAGGCGCTTGCGTGGGGATATGATTACTGTGTATAAATACATTAACGGGCCATACAATAAACTATCTGGGGCATTGTTCACTAATAGAACATGTCAGAGGACACAAGGACATTTCTTATGACTTAAAGAAAAAAGGTTTAGGCTTCAAGTTCGGAAAGGGTTTTTCACTGTGAGAACGGTAAAGCTATGGAACTGCCTTCCAGTGGACGTTGTTATGGCAGGTTCATTGGTCAGTTTAAAAAACAATCTAGATGAGTTTCTGCAAACAAGGAATGTTACAAGTTACTGTTATTGATACATAAAGTAGAGTTGAACCAGGGAAATTTCCAATTGCTACTTGCTACTTCCTCTGGATCAACAGTTAGGCAGGAAATGAGGATATTGCTAGATGGGTTGGACTGGATGGACATATGTCTTTATTCGACCTCAAATACTATACTAATAACTTTATAAAGCTTTCAGTTGGATTGGTGAGAAAACGTTGGGGGGTGGATCTTGTGTAGGTTAGTTAACATTGTTTTCTACTGAGTATACACCTTCCATTATTAGTTGGTAAAAATTCTTCTGTTCTAATTATATATTTCTGATGAGATTATTATTATTTTTTTTTTACTCATGGTATATAGTTGAGGGTTGGGTGATAGTGTCTTTATGTAATATTATGTAATTGCCGAAAGAGGTGGGGAAAAAAGGAGGTAGGGGTCTCATAGTGTTGGATTCTCTGTTTGGTTTTTGATTTACGGTAGTGTTTTTTATGCTAGTATGTAGTGTTGTTCGGGTTTTTTATCTTCTATTTGTTAGTTAGTTATATGATTGTTTTTTTACTGAGTTTACAGGGTTTTCAACCTGTACATATCTGTGTAATGTACATTACGTCTTGGATGGTTTTTCCCCTATATCTCACCAGACCCTCCTGCAGTAAAAAAATAAACATTTCTAACCTGCACATAACATTTTCACCTGTTTAAGAGAGTTGCTTTAAAGCAAAGTTTTATTATCAACAGTTTTATCAATATGGCTGCATAGCGGATATCATCCTGGTATAATTTTGGACCTTCAATATATAAAGGGATAGCTGGGGAGGAGAAAAGGTAAAAGGAAGCATGGGTTACACTTATTAACCCATTTTTCCGGATAACCTTTCTGACAAATCTATTCACAACAATAATAACCTTTAGGAGATTAAATGTATTGGTAGGGCAAAATGTTAACCCTCTGTTGAGTAAAGTCGGTTCCTGGGGAGTCAAAACATCAAAAGTTCAATACATTTTCCTCCTCTTCTTTCGGCTTCTCAGGCCAAACCTTCTGTTTCCGTCGTGATCCTGTCGCTCTGCATTTTTTGCTGGAAAGAGAATACCTTGTGACCATGGGGACCAGAATCTCTATCCATGCTTAACTGTGTGCTTAAAGTCCGTATGTGCACACTGCTTGTTGCTTCTAATCTAATTAAATCACTGGTCTCTGTATACTATTATGTCAAACCAGATGGGAAAACCCTGTGTTCCCCACTCAATTGTGTGGGGAGGCCAAGGTGTATAATACCCTGGACTTAACGCTTCACTTTGCAAACCATGTTCGTGCACAGTTTCTTAAAATATTATACCACACGGCCAACAAAAGGCTGTACTCACATTACATTACATAATTAAAGGGTATATACACTGTAAATATAACTTAATGTTATGCTCATTTCCTGCCTAACCATTGATCCAGAGGAAGGCAAAAAAAAACACCAAATTTATGAAGGGGAAAAAAATTCCTTCCTGACTCCAAGTGGCAATCATAAATTTCCCTGGATCAACTCTACTTTATGTATCAATACCAGTAACTTGCAACATTCCTTGTTTGCAGAAACTCATCCAGCTTTTTATTGAAACTGACCAATGAACCTGCGATTACAACGTCCACTGGAAGACAGTTCCATAGCTTTACCGTTCTCACAGTGAAAAACCCTTTACGAAGGGAAACCTTATCCATTAAGGATATCTTATATCATTAAGCTCTATGTATACACTAATCCAGTAGAGACTGCCTAATTCAGGCCTATCTACTGGTATAAAGAAAAATTGATGAAGGGGCATGTCTACCTAAACATGCCTGTTGTAACTATTATCCTGGTATACCTTATTATATTCTATACTTTCCGAAAGTGTGTCTAAACACAATATTACCTGATCTTGTAGCTATTCTCACATTCGCAATATATACCCAGAGGTACCTATTCTTTCTGGCATAAATTCATTCAGGCTCTTATTCAATATATTCATTCAGGCTCTTATTCAATATATTCATTCAGGCTCTTATTCAATATATTAATTCAGGCTCTTATTCAATATATTCATTCAGGCTCTTATTCAATATATGTATCTATAAGACAAAAAGCGGGTAAAGGTTAGTCAGGCTATAAAAAACAACCGATATTACATTGATCGTTAAGCCCTATAGGTTGAACCGTGTCCAGTTCTTTAATCCAATAGTATTCCTTTTGTAACAGTCTCCTATTCTCAAAAAAATGTCTGGATACAGTTGTATCTGTATATGTATTGGGTTTGTAGTTCCTAATGTATCCCCTATGTCCCTTTATCCTTTCTTTAATAGGTCGGGAAGTCTGCCCAACATATCCCTTGCCACAGGGGCATTTTAAGAGGTAAACTACAGGCATGTTTAGGTAGACATGCCCCTTCATCAGTTTTTCTATACACCAGTAGATAGGCCTGAATTAGGCAGTCTCTACTGGATTAGTGTATACAGAGAGCTTAATGATATAAGATATCCTTAATGGATAAGGTTTTAATATTATGACACTTTTTGTAATGTTATGACACATTTATTTATTTTTTATAGATGGTAATTCGTCCAAATTTGGATATTCATCGCCCAGATGTGGTAATAGGAATTGGACAATTTTACTATTTATATGTTTAGCACTTGAGTCACTTTAAGTAGTAGATGGGGGACTAGAGTCACTGTAAGCAATAATAGGGATGAGTCCTATTTTTTAAAATAAGACTTTGTTTAATCTCTTGCACTAAAAATCCACGAACACTTGGAATGAATTTTAATACTTAAGGACTATTTTTGGAATTCACCTTTATCTATAATCTTTTTACTCGCATAATAATTTGATACACTAAGAAGTATGATACGGAATGAGTTTTATTATGTTTATATTAATGAGTTTCATTTGCAAAGTGATAGAGTTATAAACACTAAATATTTATGGTATGTAATATGGATTGTTTTATATATTTATATTTATTGATGTAGACTACTTGACCTTTGTTTAGAGGAAGTAGATGGGATGGTCTGTAATCAATTTCCTGTTTTGGTCACTATATAAGCACAGAATGTTCATTTTGGTTTGCACTTGATAAAGGGCGCATGTCGCTCGAAACATGTTGTGTGGATATCTGTGGGAATAAACACTAGCTTTTCACAGCACAGCCTGTGTTCTATCTTGGTTTCTCCACATCCTCTATTTTCGGACTATAGGCCTGTAATTACCCAGCTGTGAACGACTACCCTTTTTGAATATTGGAATAACATCAGCCTTTTTCCAATCCAGAGGCACACCTCTGGACATGAGGGAATCTGCAAAAATAAGAAACAATGGCCTAGGTAAAACTGAACTTGGCTCCCTAAGTACCCGAGGATGTATTTTATCTGGTCCAGGAGATTTATTAATATTAACCTTATTTAGTTCTTTCTGTACCATATCCTCGGTTAACCAAAGTGCACTTGAATTAACGGTGCCACATTTTCAGCTTTAAAGTGTTTTTTGCTTTTTTTTCTGTTCTAGCATCCTCACATACCCTAACTTTACTGAAGGAAAGTTGCTAGCTTCCTCCTCCTGTATGCTCGTTTTTAGCTCCTCCTGCAGAGCACACGCATAACATTAGCGAGCACTCGTGATGTCATTGTGATGCGACCAGACACAGCTCGGCGTGATGATGTCACATGCGCGCATGCCGCGACGATAACATGTTTTGACATTACGCCGCGTGCGCACTGACGTCAGTGTGCGCGCTAATGTCACACAAGGTCTCTGCAGCAGAGAACAGTGTTCATCGACAAAGGGATTTGCCAAGACTCATGGGGGTGAAGATATAAACAAGAGCATACAGGAGGAGGAAGCTAGCAAATTTCCTGCAGTAAAGGTAGGGTATGGGAGAAAGCTAGAACAGAAAAAAATAAAACTCTTAACATTTAAAGCCACAGCTATCCAATAACATGAAGTTATATTCACATTGTACTTACCTTTTAACTAAAGCTGTTGATCATTGGCTGCGTCATCAATTATCTAACATTTGTACACAGCATTACTCATACTTCATTTGTGTGACTTAGTACGATGGATATGGTGGCATATGGCTTGCACATGTCACAGTCCTAAGGAAGCAGCAGGGGCCAGATGACTCACAGACAGCTCCTATTCTTCAATTTTTTCAAATTTGAACAGGCACCGCAGGAGAACCATAAGAAGCAGTGGGGCCAGTAGTGGGTTAAATTTTAGTTTTGGGGTGGACATGCCCTTTAAGAAATTATTAAGATACATGAACCTCAAATAATTTCTTAAAGCCAAACAGAAACCTAAAACAATGCAGTTCCGGTTCTTGTGGGTTGCACCTCTTAATACAGTATATCACCATCCATATGTTTTTATACTTTTATGGATAATAGATTTTATTGCTTTATTAATGTATAAAACCTAGCAAAAAAATACTGCATTTCTACAAACAAATCTGATACATTCAGTATATTGCACAAAAACTATTGAATATATATATATTATTTTTGTTTTTTTTGTTGAAGAAAATGAATTTGCGAATGCATTTAGCTTTTCAACATCTTAAGAATGATAAAAAAAATGATGTGCTCAGTGAAATATCCTGGATAGAATCCTTTTTTCTACTGTAAGCACTTTGACCTTAAGGCCACTTGTTGGGACTTTGTTATATTGATAGCAAGGAAAACAAATTCCAAGAGCAAAGGGAATTAAAATGGTCTGAAACGTTATTTTGACTCCATAGAAAAAGTCAGTTTTAAGTGTTCCAGTTAACATAAAATTGATTTGACAAGGACAATGGCTCAGTTAGAATGAATGCTCTACAATGAATATTGTTTTACTGTACTTTTGCATTGACCTAATGACAATCATTGTATACCCATGTGGTATTAAAAGTAAGTAGGAAAGCAAATAAAATGGCCCAATACTACTGTTATACAATAGAAAATGAACAAAATGAACAAAATAAAATACGAACATCTATTTAGTTTTAACAAGGGCCTTGTAGAGATGTTCTAGACTACTTATAATATGAAGTTTGAATGAGTCTGTGCAAATCCTGGTATTGTTTACCCTGAGAGCAGAGTAAAGGGGTAAGTCCTTTAAATAGAGAAAAGGAGTAGCATTTTCCAACAAGAGTTATGTAAAGGACAACTGTATTGGCTAAGTTCTGTCCCACCTCAATCTGTCCAATCGAAATAAAAGCTTCTTGCAAGACTTGTCTTCCCATTAGTTAGGCCCTGGGCCAAAAAGGGGGTGGATACACAACTGTACAGTTGTCTATTGAGATCCTTAATCTCATCCTGCTTGTTCAAAACAAAACAATAGAGTAAGTGCAAATAGGTTGTTTCCTCAATATAGATAATCTACTGTAGTTTGGTACTTCAAGGGGATACGAAGCTCAGTGTGAAACCTTTATTTTACTAAGTTACTCAAATACAAAGTTGTAGTTTTCAAACATTTGAAATGAAATATAACCCAAAAAACACATGTAAGAATAATAGATAAATGGTTACTCCCACCATCCGGATCTATCCTTGGTCTCTCTGCATCCTATCTTGAAATCCTTTTAGGGTGTGATAGAGGCCCCCTACCTAGACCCAAACGCTGGATTATTATTTTTTTTAAAAAATCATCTTAACCTTACTTACAGCCCTTCGTTCCAGATGCGGCTGACGTCGCAAGAAAACGCAGCGAGAACGAAGGGCTGTAAGTAAGGCTACAAAATAAAAAAAAAATACACCGTTTGGGTCTGGGCAGGGGGCCTCTATCACACCCTAAAAGGATTTCAAGATAGGATGCAGGGGGATCAAGGATGGATCCGGAAAGTGGGAGGGGGGGGTCGTGCCAAGGGAGGATGAAGGCACGGATTGAATTACAGTGAGCTGCTCCTGGTCTGCAAAGGCATGTTGGAAAAATGTATATATGTTCAAATTGGCAGAACTGATTTTGCTGGGGGTTGGCTTGTTTTAAAGATAGAATCATGGCCAATAACATATACAATTTGAGTTTTGGGGGTGGACATGCCCTTTAATGTACACTTACAGGCAGGGAAAGTGTATATATTTTATTAAAAGAATAAAACATCAGTCTCCTGATTCAGTCCCACAAACATGTTTGGAACTTATTCTGATCAGTCATTCCATCTTGCTTTATAATAACCCCCTCATATATAGTCACTAATTCAGTGTCACCCATCTTGGTTGGTTTCTGCATTCTACAAAATGTAAATTGATGACCAGGAGAAGATGAACATTGACATATAAATTCTGTTACTTTCTGGAGTCCAGTTTAGGCTAATACTGGTACCAGGACAAAAAAACATGAGGATGATAAGTTTCTTTTTGTGTTACTGTGTGGCCTCTGTTACTGTCTATGTGATCAGTTTTACACCTGTCCACAAACAAGTATAACTTTTTATGTCTGTATCTTGGATCCCATTGTTTTAATCCTCTCTCAGAATAACACCCCATGCACTTTCTGATGACTTCAAGGTGCCAGAACAGCTATAACTGCAATACACCAGTAGAAAGAGGGGATTCTGGGCACCAGTAGAAAGAGGGGATTCTGGGCACCAGTAGAAAGAGGAGATTCTGGGCACCAGTAATCCCCCTAAAAATGCCTATGCAGGGAAAGGTATTGATAATGGATCGATTTTGTTAAATTACGATATTGAGAAATCATATATTACAATCACAATCTGCCATTTATTTGTGTTAATAACAGCAGCTAAATTAACTTTTTGAGAGGGGAAAATGTCCCTTCCACAAATCTGGCAAATGTGTAAACTCTTTAAATGTCCATCCCTGATAAAAACTTTTAGTATGTTACTCAGGGTCCCCCAAAACAAAGGTTATGTTTTACTTAAATTTTTTAAATAATGTTCCCAGAAAGAGATATTACACTTACAAGCTCCACAATCTACCGCCATGGCTCTATACCACTTCCTGGTAAGGCAGTCATTCATGGTTGTGACAGTGACTTCAAGGCCAATGTCTCACTGCCATTACCAGATGAGCCTCCAATGCTGTGCACGTAGCAGCAGCAGTGGAGAGGAGGCTGCTGAGGTGTATAGTATCTCTGTCTGGGAACATTATTAAACATTTTTAGCAAAAAATAACCTATGTTTTGGGGTACCCTGAGTAACATACTAAAATGTTTATATTAGGGGTGGACATACCCTTTAAATAATGAACAAATATTTAAAATAATAAATTAAATAATAAGCAAGCATTTTAAATGCATAATTGCCCTTTGAAAAGCGTATTGTATTTTTATTAGGTGAAAGACTAGAACTATATAGAAAATTGGGAAACTGAAATAATCTACTTGAAAACCTTTCTGGATCAAAGAATATTCAGTGCAAATGCTATTAATTTCGAAAGTTCAAGGTTGATCACAGGAACATATCCTTGTCATTGGAGTCAAATGGTGCAATGTTCATGTGAATTAAGGGGAAGTTGGGTTTTCTCTATTTGGATCGAAAGGGTGGGACTTCAATGGGACTTCAACCCTTCTTGACTGCAATGTTACTATGTTATATTATGTTCTAGAGCAAATCTCATATCACAAATCAATGAATGATTCGTTTCTCACTAACACATGAAGTATTTCCTCTCTATTCTCCCCCTCTCCAGATTAGCCCATTATCAAAATAAACATCTAAGCAAATAAAACTATAAAAGGGTTTCAGCTTTTTATGATTTGTTGGCAAGAAAGGAGAAAAACAAAACAGATTAATACAGCTGCCTGCTGTTTTATATGTACATAATATACAGCCACCATCTGCTGAAATTTCCTTCCACTGAAATACAAATTTTCAGAATGTATCATAAAATGGAGTTGCTGTAAAATCTTGTAGCTCACTGTGAGATGCTGCTACATCATAACATTTACTATATTTCTCTTGATCATTTAACAAAAACGAATATCTGATCTTGTCAAAATAATTCATATTATGCTTAGAGAGTTAATGATATGATCACGTGACAGAGAAGATCATGCTGATTACTGTATTTGCCAGGGATGTAATATACACTTTCGAAGAAGTTAAATATTCATGGGTCATAAATATATAACTTCATTGCTTTACCAACATTCAAGCATCAGAAAGTATTAAATTATTTATTTTAGCTTTAAATAAATATAAATGACAAGAATCTACGCCAATAAAATTTTGTATAATAGAAATCACAAAGAAAATCTTATGTATATTTCATCATGTGAAAAAGCATTCTTAAAAATTAAACATTCTCTGTACCTACACTGTAAGATAATATTGAACATTAGGATGTGAACATATTAACAAAATATACATGAGAGTGAAATAATGAACAGATCTACACACTATGGAAGATCTTTCTTTCCATCAGTATAGACCTCACCAGATAAAACCTATAAGCCAATCCATACATATTGTATAATAGACCCAGGGTGAAGTAATGTGATCCTGAAGTCAAACTATAAGGTTTAATGGCGAGCGGAGGTGGAGCAAAAAAATTTGCTGTCTGTAAAACTAAAACAGAGGTTTGGAATCTCCGATCTGACCCCCAAATTTCCATATATGACTTCCTGAATTACTGAATTAATTACTGAAGTAAGACGTTTTGCTAGTCATCCAACTGGCTTTCTCAATTCAAATTGACTTGTACAAGAATCTGTGGCAATTATGTACCCTGGAAAATCCCAATTAGCATATCACAGCCAGGTGTGAAGGGCGTGATTGCATAGTGGCTAAGAGGTGTTATAGGAACGCCCAGTGTACGGTGTCAAAACAGCATTGTAAATGGCAGACAGACAGCTTGGTTTCTTTATTTTCACATAAATGGCCTCCTTGACATCTCTCTTGAACCTCTTTGAAGATTGTAATGTTAACATATTGGCAAAGGAACGTGACACGAGAGGTGTCAAGGAGGCCATTTATGTGAAAATAAAGAAACCAAGCCTGAATAGAGGTGGGGGGGTTCAACGCCAACTGTCTGCCATGTACAATGCTGTTTTGACACCTTACCCTGGGCGTTCCTAAAACACCTCTTTGCCACTATGCAATCACGCCCTTAACACCTGGCTGTGATATGCTAATTGGGATTTTCCAGGGTACATAATTACCACAGATTCTTGTACAAGTCATTCTGAATTGAGAAAGCCAGTCAGATGACTAGCAAAACGTCTTCAAGAACTAAACTTCAAGTCCAGTTGATCTAACTGAATACAACAGATATACCATGGATGAATGAGAACCTTCACAAGCATACTGAATCTTTGATGGGACTTTTTTTTGCTTAGAAGCTATATCAATTGATTATATCTCAAGAAATCCATTTTTTTTTGTTTTGGTTTTAGCAGCATCATTTTTTTCTTAAACTATGAGGGTGGTAAGGTTGTGGAATGCTCTAAATTACAGTTCATTAATTGTTTTTATGTGTACATATGTGATTGGTTAATAACTTGGAAGGGGTAAGGAGGCATGGTCCAATTGGATGAATGTAGCTGTTCTCGGTTAGATTGGTGATGTTTTGTATGGGAGGTTGAACTTGATAGTCTTTTTTCTGCTTAAGTAACTATGTAACCCACTCAAAAAACTAAACATAGAATAGCTTAAAGGGTTAGTTCATTCTCCAAGTTAACATTGGTTTTTAAGCTTTAAGTGAAGAACAGGTGGTACTTCACTTAGAGTATTACCTGTCTTACCAACTGTTTTTCCCTTAATGTGCCAGGAGAGACAAATAAACTTACCTGCAGCGTCCTTTAACAGTTAGGTCATTGCTTGCTACAAAATTATTTAAATGCATCTTGACATACAGTCACACACTACAGCTTTCAGCATGGCTAAGATCTGATGACTGAGCCAACCATGGTATAACGTTGATATAATTTGCAGGTTTATTAAATCATCCATTATTTAAATGTATCTTGTCAATGAAATTGCACTTTTGTCCAAAAGGAAATGATCCAACAAAGAATAAAAATGATTACTAAAAGAAATATTCAGATATGCAAAAAACAATTACTTGGATTAGGTGAACAATCCAAACCAAACAAAAGAGCATAGTGGGCGTGCCTTTATCTAGAAATGTATATGCAGTACATGGAAATTATTTCTTGCCTACAATGTGCACAAAAGGCTTTTTCTAGATGACCCTGGTCAAAGCATTGGTGAGCTTCATATGAGACAAAAATACTTTGTTTTGTAATGGGGGGAAACTCAATTACTTGTATTTACTTTCTAGCCATTGTTATAACAAGGAATCAAGGTACTGCTACTGCCACAGGCATAAACCTAGTCATTTTTAGAATGCAGCCCTTTGGAAAAACATTAGAGACGTTGCAATTATTTTTAATTGCTGTGTTCAGGATAAAGCAATTTAAAATTACTAGAGCTTCAATCTTTAGCACTTTAATTTAGATGTGAATCCAGTTATTCTCTGCCATGGTAGTTTAAGATATATTAAGCGAATTTACAAATGTGGCATTTAGAGAAAATCATATAAAACCTGTTAAAGCTGAGAAGGTCAAGTCAACAACATTGCTGTTAAGATAAAGTTAAACTGCTAGAGAGCTATAGGGTAGGAAATAAAATGAATATGAGCATACGTTTTGTGAAAAATGTTACAGAATGTTAACAAATAAAACATATTCAAGGTAATGTTTTATACCCCCTCTGCTTGTCTTACATATTCCTGTGATGAACTTATCTCTTTATCTGTCAGTACATTCTGGGAGGGTAGAAGTTAAACATAAACAGGGTTATTCAATAAAAGTTCTTGTCGTTTAAAATGGTGCTAATTTTGCCCCAACCAATCAGATGTTAGCTTTCAAATGTTAAATAAAATCTGATTGGTTGGGGCAAAATTAGCACCATTTTAAACGATAAGAACTTTTATTGAATAACCCTGAAATTATGCTAAATAGTAGTGCAAAACTTAGCTTTAAAAACGTCTGGCGCGTTTGCAAGTTCCGGCAAATAGGGACAGCAGAATCCAATGGAAATGCATTTCTATTGTCCTTAGGGCAAACTGACACATAAAACTTGTAATTTAAGGGCATCAATACTGGAAAAACATATTTTTATGTTTTTTGCCTATTAATGGAAACTCATCTCCCTCAACCACCACCATGATTTTTTCCTATTTTGATAAATAGCAACTCTTAAACCTGTAAGATGTCAGCTGTCAATCAAGTACTCTATAGGCATAAACTCATTGCAGAAATTGCAGGGTGATAAAGATGATTTTATATATGTAAACCGCAAGATGAGGATTTCCCCTCTCCTAAGTGCTGGCTGATAGAGATTACTGAAAATGTTAACTAAACAGACAGCCAGGTGTGATAAAGAGAGCGTTAGTTAAGAGAGGAAGAGGGATACTGAGCCAAAAGTTTCGTACACATGTAAGATTTTCCAGATCGACAAATAACCCCTGAACAAACGCATATACACAAGAGGGGTTCGGAGGTCTGCAGAAAATCTTACGTGTGTACGAACTTTAAGCAAAATCCATACTGGATCAAAGACATACAACACACACATCTCAGAGTAAGTGCTTCTTAAATGTTTTTTAACTGTAGATTAAAATAAAGCAATTTGTTCAAAACTAGGTTCAAGAGTTCACAGATCAGTGTAAGAAAGCAAAGTTAGGCTTCTTTTTATAGTCAGGGATGCATGGTGTATTATTTATTGTTATCCAGAAGCAAATCCATTTGACTTTTTGAAAATGGGGAATTACAGTAAAAGAACATTCATCATTCCGAAGAATTTGCTATGCATTCCATAAATCAGTTTCTAGCATGCATTTTGTAGATTTCACATATTCAGAACAGTATTTATTTATCTGTTACTTTGCTTTTTGCAAACTATCCATCCCAGTAAATAATACTGTAGTGCCAAGAAAAAAAATGATCAAGAGACTGGCAAGAAGAAAGATTAGATGCTGTGTTGGCATGGCAATGACAAGCACCTTTCCATCATGCATTATGCGTGTTTTTGTATTTACACTGTTAACCAGTTATTCTTTTTCTTGACATGAACAGATGACACACAGTAAATGCATGTAAAAGGGTAGCAGAGCTGTTATCATAAGGCATAAGGGTCTGTAGATTTTTTGTTTCTTCTCATGTTTACTTGCATTAAAACAGAAAAATATTTCAATCCTTTATGTTTTGACTAGATATTGCTAGAGACTTTGGAGCAGTGTATAGATTTAAAAAAAGCTGATTTAGTTTCTAAATGCATTTCTGCATTTAAAAAAAATTTAAAAATATTTACATTTTGATATATATAGTTTAACCTTGGTGGATTAATACAAGTGTTCACAGGTGATGCAGGGATAAAAGTATGTAGACAGGGTTATTCAATAAAAGTTCTTATAGTTTAAAATTGTGCTAATTTTGCCTCAACCAATCAGATGTTAGCTTTCAAATGTTAAATAAGATCTAATTGGTTGGGGCGAAATTAGCACCATTTTAAACGATAAGAACTTAATCTCCCTGTATGTACTTTACTTTTCTGATGAAGACACTCATTAAAGTGTTGAAACATTGAATAAAGAATATTACTGAACACACATACTGGCAGTCACAACAGTGATTGGCTGAGACATCACGTCTCAGCCTTACATTATTGCGCCTGCCGGTCCAGCTCCTTCTGCTTGCTTCTGTGCACAAGACAAGCAGAAGGCAGCCGCGGGGAAAAAGACTGGTAAGTATATTGAGAGGCTAAATTGAGGTGTTTAGACCATGCAAGGTCTAGGTTTTGGGTGGTTTCCAATCAGCAGAAGATTTGTTTGTTTAGGGGGTCGACATACCCTTTAAAATCTACATTTAGTCCACTCAGCAATAAAGAGTTAGGATAAGTACACTCTAAAATCAAATTAAGTGTAATGGAAGCTGCAGCTTTAACTTATCATCTCCCTCTTTTTTTTCTAGGCCCCCTCTGAGCCTACCTGTGATGATCTAAAGTTCCTGACATCTTGGATCTTCATTGTATTGTTTAGCTCTGCCCCCCGAGACTTCCTGGCTTCTTGTGGATGTCCACGCAAGTGCCCGACACGCAAGTGATGGGCACAGACAGACAGTGCTTTCTTGGACATCCAAAGATAAAGTCCAAACGAGGGTCGCACTCGAAATAACAAATAATTATTTATTAGTGACCACACATCACTCACAACGTTTCGGGGGGTTATTGTGAGTGATGTGTGGTCAGTAATAAATAATTGTTATTTGGAGTGCGGCCCTTGTTTGGACTTTATCTTTGGAGTTTCTAGTTCCCAAGGGAGGAACCTTGAGGTGTCTGCACCCTTGTTGGATCAGAGTGCACTCATCCCTTGTATCTACATTTGTGAGCTTTCTTGGACATCCACAAGAAGCAGAGCCAGGAAGTCTTGGGGGGCGGAGATAAACACAATACAATTAGGATCCAAGATGTCAGGAACTTTAGATCATCACAGGTAGGCTCAGGAGGGGCCTAAAAAGGGGGGGGGGGTAAGCTGCAGCTTCCATTACACTTAATTTGATTTTAGATTGTACATTTAAGAGGCTCATCTACAATAAATAATTTAAAACATTTTGGATTTTGTATATGGTTAATTAATTTAACTTGAAACGGTTAAATAACTCTTTTCATTTCGTCTTCACTTTTATTCTTACAATATTTTTAATCAATGAAAGTTGTCCGTGAATTTCAGACATTTTTCGCCCATCGCCCATTCACTTTCAATTAACAGAATCTTACAAAGACAAATAATCAAACTTTCACTCAGAGCCTAATTGTCACTTGTTAATGAACTGAACCTGGATGAGGTGTAATAAAAACCCTTGATTAAAGAGGAACTAAAGTCACAAGAAAACATTTTCTCAAAGCTCATTTACAAAGATACAAGAATGGAAACAATAAGGCAGTAACTATTTAGTATTGTTCCTGGTGGACTGTATGCTGCCTAAAATATATACTGCAATATACTTAAATATCATACTGGTGTGGATGCATCTGTAAAGAAAATACTCTGTGCATAGGCACTTTTAAGACTATATAGACAGAGACATTGCACTCACTTGCAACAACATGGAAGCCTTCTTTTTTACTAAAATCAATTCTTACATGTACGTAAATATAACTTACTAGACTAGTGTCTTGCAATGCATGGTGTTCTGGGGAGTAAAGGTTTCACATTAAAAAATGTTTAAAATAAGCTTAATATTTCATTAATTTCATCTGGGTGTAAAAGCATAATTAAAGCCAATACACTTTCTTAATAAAATGCACCTGGATCTGAGGTCAAAGCCCTAATAATGATTTTCTTAATGAAATACACCTGAATCTAAGGCATACTTACAGATTTAACAGTAGGAAAGTACATTATCACTTATCATTATAAGTAAAAATCAAGACTGATATAGTTTGACATACAAACAATTACTGTACATGCAAACTGCCAACTAGTACTACCCATATAACAGTTTTATTTGTACAGGAGAAATAAAATATCTACTGCTTGGTGTTGGAGTAATGTACAACAAAATGAAAAGTGACTTACTATTATGTAATCATTTATTGTCAGATTAAGTGACAAATATTCTATTATAATAAAGATGATTTGATGCAAATGTCCAATCCCCCCTGCAGATTTAAGTGTCTACATCAATAAACTCCAAATGCTCAGCAGCTTTTACTTCTTGTCTTGCACTAGAAAGAACTACTGCAAGCAAAACCATTTAGGTGGTATGATGATTTAATAATTTAATTATTATAGGTTATGATGTTAAACACATAGCATTGCCAAACAAAATAAATAAATAAAACATTTTAATAAATAAATTTAACATATATCACCATAAATCACAGAGAGAAAGAGAACAAAGTATTGATGCTGTATTTAAAAGAAAGCCACTTCCACCCATCTTTCTTTGGAGTAATGTACAGTACCAAAGCCACTATCGACTACTATGCAGATATACTAAACCTTTCCAAATCCATCATAACTTTTGCATGAATTTAACTGTAGGTATTTGCTGGCATTAGAAAAATGCCACTGGTACTCAAGTGTTTAACATTTCAGTAAATCATGGCCAATTCTTTAAAGAGCTGAAAGATCATCTATGGCAATTTCAGATAGGATTTAGCCATTCTTGGCACATTGCCCTTTATTTGCTTTCTGAACATTGCACTGTCAATTCTCCCTTTGCCCATTGAATGAAAATAATTTCTGGGCTTCATTACAATGTATTGAAAAGGGCTGTCCTGTCCATGTTTATTTACATAGGCGCTTTTTTTACAGGTGCTTAGAATCCTCCTTTCTGCTGGTTTATTTTTATCTGCAGTTTTGACATTCAGGTCATCAAAAAGTCCAAGGGGTCAGTCTGAAAGAGAATCAAAACAATGGGAGCAAAGATACAGGTATAAACAGTGTGTTAATTGTTTGGGGACAAGTGTTAAAGTGATCACATAGAGAGTGACAGAGGCCGCAGTTGCACAAATGAAAACATTCAATCCTCATGCTTATTGTCCTGTTACCTGTATCAATAACCAGTAACTGTTTCAAGGATTCCCTGCCTGCGCTTGCCCCTGATTAAGTATCATAAAGTTTATCTGAAGGGAATCATATTAAACAGAAATCGAAAAGGTCCCTCTGGTGTCTTACCCTATTAATATCAGTATGCAAACTTACTCTAACCTTGTAATAGGCCACATTTATGGTGTGCTTGTATTTTTCATACTATTAACTTGACTTTTCAGCTAGTCTTGAATGATAAATCTAAATTTCTATCTAATAATCTAAAATCTATTATTTAAAAAAAAAAAACTCCAGACACCTGTGTTCTTAAATTGTCGTAACAATTCAAGGACTTCACCATTTATACAAAATATTATTTGTTTTGATGTATTTTTGAAGTACCGTAAAGGAGTATTCAATCTAAAATTCTGCAAGCAGGTTAATTTTTTTCAGCT
This sequence comes from Hymenochirus boettgeri, assembly GCA_019447015.1. Classification (NCBI taxonomy): domain Eukaryota; kingdom Metazoa; phylum Chordata; class Amphibia; order Anura; family Pipidae; genus Hymenochirus; species Hymenochirus boettgeri. Next base: position 42,746 of record JAACNH010001286.1, read on the forward strand.
GCAATTTTAGGCATTGACACTTTTTGGTCTGTTTGCTGGCCATGTCTCTATGTGCACCGATTCATGTAGGGTATCATTTTTTTAAAAATAAAGTTAGTATTTTAAATTCACATTAGTTTTCCTTTAAAATTTCAAAATGTTAAAAACTAAAAATCACTTTTCCACCAATTATTATACCAAAATGTATTTTATAGGAAAATTTCAATGTTAACCGAACAACTAAACTACCACTATCAACTACCCGGTGCAATCACCTTTTGATGTAATATGCTGGTATCGGCTCCTGGTTCATTGCATCCAAATTTTTTCTGTGGCTTTTAACGAAAAACATTAACTGGTATTAAAAAAGAAATGCAAAAAAATCACCACTATCGGCATATTACATTGCTTGCAGTGGCTGTGTGGTTAATTTCACATTACAAAATCTGGATAGTAATTTAGATACTATCAGGTTTATTCAATAAAAGTTCTTATCATTAAAAATGGTGCTAATTTTGCCCCAGCCAATCAGATTTTATCTTTCAAATGTTAAATAATATCTGATTGGTTGGGGCAAAATTAGCACCATTTTTAATGATAAGAACTTTTATTGAATCTCCCTGTAAATTTTGTTAATGCAACTCCAGAGGGGGGACTGGCTGTGGGACAGAGGAGTGGCTGGGCAGGGAGGCTGTGGAAAAGAGGGGGGGGACGGGGCTGTGGGACGAGGGGGGTTGGCTTGTGGGACAAAGGGGGCTATGGCTGTGGGACGAGGGGGATGGGTGGTGGACGGCAGGGGGCTATGGTGTGGGATGGGGGGGGCTGGCTGTGGGCAGAGGGGGGGGACTGGCTGTGGGACAGAGGGGGAACTGGCTGTGGGAAGACAGAGGGGGGAAACTGGCTGTGGGATATGCGGGTGCTATGGCTGGTTGACAGGGGGGCTATGGCGTTGTGGGACAGAGGGGGGACTGGCTGTGGGCACAAGGGGGGACGGACTGGCTGTGGGACCGAGGGGGGCTGGTGGGGCGGGGGTACTGGCTGTGGGCGAGGGGGGGCTCTGGCTGTGGGCAGAGGGGGGGCATGGCTGTGTGCTGAGTGGGGTTCTGGGTGTGGGCCGCGGGGGCACTGGCTGTGGCGAGGGGGGACTGGCTGTGGGCTAGATGGGTTGCTAGCTGTGTGCGACAGGGGGCTATGGCTGTGGGACAGAGGGGGGAGGCTGTGGGCGAGGGGGGACCTGGCTTGGGCGACGGGGGGACTGGCTGTGGGGACGAGGGGGGCTGGTGGGGACAGGGGGGTCGTGGCTGCGGGACAGAGCGAGGGTCTGGTGTGGCCGGGGGGCCATGGCTGTGGACTGAAGTGGGGATTCTGGCTGTGGGGGCAGAGGGAGGGGATGTGGCGTGCTGTGGGACAGAGGGGGGATTGCTGGCTGTGGGCAAAGGGGGTGCTGGCTGTGGGGCAGGAGGGGGCAGCAGAGACCTGAACTGTGGAACAGGGGGAGGAACTTGCTGTGGGACAGAGGGGAGCCCAAAATAAAGCTCATCACCAACAGCCTTGCCATTCCAGTCCATTTTGATTTGCATGTTTGCTTCAAATGGTAATGGTAAACCTGGCATTTCCTACACAAACGTTCCATATTTTATGAATGCTGCAAATTTAAAGTTTTCTCATTAGCTATCATTTCTATGTACATTTAATACATTTACCCAGGGTATATCATAAAGTGGTATGTGAGAATCATGGGCATGCACACCTTCTATCTGGGTCACTTTCTACCAAACTTTTATTGACTAGAGGAAGCAAATTGTTAAATTTCCCAGCATGACTCATTGTTTTCACAGGTGACTAAAGAACAGCGAACCATCTAGTGTGCCTATTACGTGTTATTAATAGAAATAACAAGCACAGGAAGTAGTTACCAAATGAAAATGTTGTTTGACATATAAATAACTAGCAAAAATACCCTGCGCCTCGCGCGCAGGAGATGTATTGAAAATAACCTTTTTAGTAAGAGAAAGCATAATGATCCAAGATTGCTGTAAATTATAATAACAACCACAGAAAAATCTGTTATGTTTAATTGTAACGGGATGCTCTGTGGTTCGGAATGAGCGTTCTCTTCTGGCAAGTTGATGCTAGGACAGCATGGAATCGGGATGTGACAGTGGAGACTATGCATTTGCAACAAGGAGTTGGTTGGTGGCTTTCCTGCAATGTTGGTTCTCAGCCAGTCCCCGCAACCACCCTGAAATTTGTAGGAATTAAAAATCGGTCCAGCCGTTAGTGAGGCAGGAGTTTAAAATCTATTCCCCCCCCATCACCCCCCACCCAAAAAAATATTTGTTAACCTTTACTGGTAAAGGAGTATATGCACAAAAATTTGGTCGTGCAATGTCAATACTCACCGTTACAGGGAATTTCGAAACGAAACTGCTTAACTTTTGTAGTAAGGTGCAATGAATGAGCTGCCAATTTAAGACGTCTGCCTCCACGGCAAGTTGGAGAATAGTGATGAGTGCGTGAGTGAGTGAGTGAGGGCGTTCAGGTGAATTTCGAAATGAAACATGCTTAACTTTGTAAGTAAGGTTGCATGAATGAGCCTGCCAAATTAAGCGTCTGCCTCACAGCAAGTTGGAGCATAATTAGTGATGCTGAGTGAGTGGAGTGAGGGCATTACAGTGGAATTTCGAAACGAAACCTGCTTAACATTTGTAAGTAAGGTGCAATGAATGACCTGCCCAAATTAGGCATCTGCCTCCACGGCAAGTTGGAGAATTAGTGATGATGGAGTGAGTGAGTGGTAGGAGGGCCTTACAGGTGAATTTTGAAACGAAACCTGCTTAACTTTGTAAGTAAGGTGCAATAAATGAGCCTGGCCAAATTTAAAGCCTCTGCCTCCACGCAAGTTGGAAATTAGGATGAAGGAGTGAGATGACTGTGGTGAGGAGCCTTACAGGGTGGAATTTTTTGAACGAAACTGCTTAACTTTTGTTAAGTAAGGGTCAATGAATGAGCCTGCCAATTTAAGCCATCGCCTCCAGGCAATGGGAAGAATTAGTGATGAGTGAGTGAGTGAGTGAGGAGTGAGGCCTTACAGGTGGAATTTTTTGAAACAAAACTTGCTAACTTTGTAAGTAAGGTGCAATGAATGAGCCTGCCAAATTTAAGCCGTCTGCCTCCACAGCAAGTTGGAGAATAGTGATGAAGAGTGAGTGAGGACGTTACAGGTGGAATTTGAAACGAAAACCTGCTTAACTTTTGTAAGTAAGGTGCAATGAATGGCTGCCAAATTTAAGCCGTCTGCCTCCACAGCAAGTTGGAGAATTAGTGATGAGTGAGTGAGTGAGTGAGTGATGAGGGCGTTACAGGTGGAATTTCGAAACAAAACCTGCTTAACTTTTGTAAGTAAGTGCAATAAATGAGCCTGCCAAATTTAAGCCATCGCCTCACGGCAAGTTGGGAGAATTAGTGATGGTGAGTGAGTGTGAGTGAGGGCTGTACAGGTGGAATTTCGAAACGAAAACCTGCTTAACTTTTGTAAGTAAGGTGCAATGATGAGCCTGCCATTTAAGCCATCCTGCTTCCACGGCAAGTTGGAGAATTAGTGATAGTGAGTGAGTGAGTGAGGGCCTTACAGGTGGAATTTTAAACGAAACTTGATTAACTTTTGTAAGTAAGGTGCCATGAATGAGCCTGCCAAATTTAAGCCGTCTGCCTCCACAGCAAGTTGGAGAATAGTGATGATGAGAGTGATGTGAGGAGACGTTACAGGTGGAATTTTGAAACGAAACTGCTTAACTTTTGTAAGTAAGGTGCAATGAATGAGCCTGCCAAATTAAGCAGTCTGCCTCCACAGAAGTTGGAGAATTAGTGATGTGAGTGAATGTGAGTGAGGGCGTTACAGGTGGAATTTCGAAAAAACCTGCTTACTTTTGTAAGTAAGGTGTGCAATAATGAGCCTGCCAAATTTAAGCCGTTCGCCTCCACGGCAAGTTGGGAGAGGAGAATTAGTGATGAGTGAGTGGAGTGAGGGCGTTACAGGTGGAATTTCGAAACGAAAACCTGCTTAACTTTTGTAAGTAAGGTGCAATATGAATGAGCCTGCCAAAGTAAGCCGTCTGCCTCCACGGCAAGTTGGAGAATTAGTGGATGAGTGAGTGAGTGAGGGCGTTACAGGTGGGAATTCGAACGAAACCTGCTTAACTTTTGTAAGTAAGTGTGCAATTAAGAGCCTGCCAACAAATTTAAGCCGTCTGCCTCCACGGCAGGTAAGTTGGAGATATTAGATGAGAGTGAGTGAGTGAGTGAGGGATTGATTTGCCTCTTATTAGTATAATAAAATGTACCTGCAATTAACAAGATATCTCGACCTCAAACTAGACTCAATTTCAGGGTACCTGACTCCTACACCAAATTCCGCATTATAAAAACATCGACTGAGCTTTTCAAGAGGTACAACTCCTTAATTATAGGTAAATCTGTACATTGTTCGGCAAGCATATATAATTTCCTCCTGTAAAGACCACTATCAACTGTACGTAATACAATGTAACCAAATTTAACTCTTGTCTCCACAGTATGCAACTATCAGGATTCACCTGCATGTCTATGTTCCATTAATTTCAATGTTAAAAAAAAGGTAAGTAACTAATACATCCATGTTTTCTAAGATGGAATTATTAATTTTATAATTTATGGACATGATAAGACCTTATACTATGCTCAAAAAGGGAACTACGGGAGGCTTAATATGAGGGCAATAAACTATTAGTGAACTCATTCTATAACGTTCTCTAACCAAAATAACAATTAATATTGTATATTGATGAATTCCTTTTGGATACTTGTGTCATAAGAAAGATCCATTTGACCTCTTCCTTAGATTTCTGTGTGCGATCTTTGTTTCTATTATCTACCGTAACAAACTCCCAATACTTGTACACGTAAGTACTGTGCTCTGCCCCCATTATATTCCTGGGAATGCATGGGAGACCCGACTTTTGGATTTCTGTTAGTGAGTCTCTGACGTGTCTCTCAAGTATCACTGGTAAGTAAGTAAATGATTTAAGCTATTACAATTTAGACTTGTATGGTGGATACAAATTCACACTCTGTGCCCTTCCTATCAGATAAGGTCATCTATATATCTTCTGGAAACAAACAAGGGAAAGTGCACTCTGCCCAACAGGTGGGTGCAGAACACTAAATTGTGGTTTCCTCCCCTTGGGACCACACAATTTAAGGTAAGATGAAACCCAAGGGCCGCACTCCAAGTGAAAAATGTTTTTATTGAAAACCACACATATCACATGTTTCGGAGGGTACATCCCCCCCTTTTTAGGTGATCATCAATGTATCTCTAATGCAGTGCTATGTGGGCAGCGTGGGGTCAAAAGCTGGGCAGGGAGTTTTCTCCCACCATACCATGAATAAATTAGCAAATGTAGGTCAATTCACACCCCCCATCGCTGCCCTAATACCTGCAAAATGTAGATATCTTGGTATTTTAAATAATTGTTGAGTGAGTTAAGAGATATTGTTACACTCCAATAGATTATTTGCCATTCCCCTCGGATAGGGCTGTATTTATCCAAATGATATTGAATGGATTGTACCCCATATGTGTGAGGAATGCTAGAAATATAAGGCCGACACGTCTTATAGTGATTAAGTTAACTGAGGAGACCACTCCTGGCACTCACCCAAACTCTGCTATATGGGATTGCATCTTATGTAAGAAGCAATCTTCTCACAAAACGGGTTAGAGGACAATATCTACAATATTTAAGCCCTCGTTGAGAGAATTATAGCCGACACTATAGGACAGCCTTCCAAGGGTTGATCTGCTTTATGGACTTTGGGACATGTAAAAATGTATAACAGGGGTCTAAAAGCAGATATTTTCTAATCCCTTATCCAGAAGCCCTTCCTGTATCAAACTGCCTTAAAATTATTATTTATTGTAATTTATATGCGCCAATCTACATGGCGCTTACATTGCATTAATATACATAAGGAAAACCTGCATAAAGTAGTGCAATAATCAACATATTAAGTCTGGCAGGCATCAGTGTAGTTACCAAGTGGGGTTGGATTTCTAAAAAAAAGGCGCTCATTGAATTCACCTTAGGGTGTTCCCATTTCTGTAAGCTTTTTTTAGACTATTTTCTTCCTTTTAGAGCCACTGTATCAAAATGCTGAATCTGATTATACTGAATATAGAGCGCAACATTCATCGTAATCATACTAAAACGTAATCTATGTTTCAATGTCGGGGGTATCCCTAGATAGTGTGGCATTGATATCTTGTTGGACTTAAGTTGCATAATACAATGTCCAAATCTCGTACGGGCTCTTTGATCTCTATCTTCCCGTATCACTCCCCGAATTTTAATTCTATACAATTCCCACTAGCATGATACTCCTTCACTTATTTGTTTTCCATATATTTTTTTTAGAAAGTTGCACTGATTAAGCAATAATATTATACAATCGAGTAGAATTAAAATTAGTAACATTTGCTACTTAAACATTCCAATTTACATTTTCTTTTTGTAGGTAAACATTTGGAGCTTAATCTTAATAGATGTCACAATAAAAATAACAGGAATAAAGCCAAACTTGGTCTCCTACCCCCGCGTCCACTCCACTGCAGTCTAGAATACACTAGTGGGCTGCAAATCCTAGTGATCTTAATCTTGCCCACGACATCCAGACATTGCACCAAATCCAAGGACTCCAGATTTGTCATAAATTTAAGCTGCCCCTCACTGTTAACACACCAGTAATTACTACGCACAAGCCACCATAACATTGTTATTATTTCTGATGAGGGGGGGCCTTTTTCCAGGTAAGCCGCTATGAGAGTCTCGTTGCCAGCCCATACACTATGAATTAATTGTTACTTTCAGTGGATATTTTAATTATATTTTTGTCAAATAAGGCATGGTCCATGGATCGGAGGGTTTACAGCAGTATGAAGTAGTACTCTATGTATTATAGTTCTACGATTTTCCATGTTCTTTTGGCATCTCTCATGCACAATCCCACCAAACACAAATCTGCCTGCAATTCCACATCCTGCTGTAAAGAGGTTGAGGCTTTGGGGGAATATTCTGAGATTCTGTGTTATTTGCAGGGGAACCAATGGTGTGTTTTTAAATTTCGGCTGTTGTTAGCCGTGGGATCAGTTAGCATATGAGTATCTCTTTGACCACAAATTTCCTTTTCACTAAAAGCCAATCTACGGAGCGATTCTGTGGTGTTAAAGATGGTAGCTTAAAACATTGAGTTATATTGAGTGAGGAATGACTATAGTATTATATTGAGTTGGGAGCTTTGCGAGATGAGTCCACTGAGGTCAGCGGGGGAGGAGAAGTTGGCGTATGGGTGATCAGTTAATAATTGCAGTTTATAGTGTGTGAGTTGCATATAGTGAATATTCCAGGTGTGGGGTAGTTTATATTGGTGTTGGATTGGCTCACGGCGATTGGTCCGGCTGGTGCCAAATGTCTATTTCGGGGATAATCAAGTCTAGCCAGCTTCCAGGTTTGCATATTACTTTTCCTGGTGAAAGTCAGGGTTGTGTTTATAGGGTCATTAATGATGGGTGTGCTGCTCTCAATTTCTGCTCTGTGTTCTTACTGTAGTGTGCCACGTTCACTTGTGTTGTTTTAACATATGGCGTGTGTATATTTTGTTAATAGCCATTTGTGTATGGGTAGCCATAGTATGTCTATTATGGGGTAGGAGGGAAGAGGTTCTGCTCTATATCTGTCAGCGAGGTATTTCTGAAGAGTATACAATTGCAATTGTCTGTGCTAGTCTAGCCTAGAAAGAAGTAATGTTGTAGAGAGGGGGAGCTGTTCCCTAACTTTTTAGGTCTTTGGAAGAGTTTTTATGCTTATTCGGGGGCGTTTTTCGTTCCATATAAATTTTATGATTTTAGTTGGAGTAGTTCATACTGAAGGTTTAAATGCTGTTGGTTGGTATGTGATCTAACAAATATAATAATCTGGGTAAAGTCACTTCACTCGGATACTGTTAATTTTACAAAAAGGGATATTTTATATGTCATTCCATTGATTAAGGGCAAATAGGTGAAAAAAAAAACTTTGTCTGATTACAAGATGATAGATCACTAGTATAAGCTCCTTACTTTCATGTTCTGCTGTGGCGCTTCAGTTTCTTCACACTGGCAGAACGTTGGCTCTGTACAAGTGTAGTGAGTACCCCTCCCCTCTCTGTTCTACTCCCCCTCTCATAGCAGTGCACGGGCTGTATTACCAGAGTCGAGCATGTCAGTTGAAAGACTCTTAAAGAAGTGGAAAATCCTGTGACCCCTCCCTTCCAGAGCTAGACTGCAAGCAATCAAAGTGTGGAATAAAGTAGCAATATGCTGAAGGGAGGGGCAGAGGGGGAGAGAGGAGGACAAGTGGTGCTGAGATTCTTTACAAGTAAGTTACTGAACGCTGCCTTTTCTCTAACTTTGCTAATTGTTATTTACTTTTTACCTAAAGTTCATATCTCTCCCCCTGCTTAGCTGAGATCATAATCACTGAAGAGAGAGTCAGTGTAACAGCAGCTTGTAGTGAGACCTTCACAAACACAGTGACACTGCTTGTTGTCCTGTTACATTTCAGTTGCTTTAGTCTATATATTTTATAGATTGCACTGTGTGTCTTGTTTGGTATATAGTCTGTATTACTGTATTATATATACTGTATTAGTGTTCCATTTGAGTCACTGGTTTTGTATGTATATAAGATTTTTTTTGGGGGGGAGGGGCTGTTTTATAGTGTGTTATGCTCATATTGCTGGGTTAATGGTTTATTGATTGTGTTTAGCACTACAGCATTTGACTATATGTTGCACATGGTACATATAACTGGGCAGACTTTGCTGTCGGCTACAGGCTCTTTAGTAGGGATGGGTTGCACCTCACTGATGGTGGTGCAGCTGTTTTAGGGGAAAAGATGGCTAGAGGGTTGGAGGAGATGGGAAAAGAAGGGGGGAAGAGTCGCGTTGGAGTAGATTCACTAGGAGGAAAGCAGGGTGTAGATAGGCTAGTGGTGGGTGGAAAGGGGGGTGGGACTAGCATAGGGGATAGGGAGGAATGTGTATCAAAGTGTACGAATAAATTACAGGATCATAATCTAAAATGTATGTTTACAAATGCGAGAAGCCTGGCTGACAAAATAGGTGAATTGGAAATGATGGCATTGAATGAAAAGTATGATGTAATAGGTATAGCAGAAACGTGGTTGAACAGTTCTCACAACTGGGCTGTAAATATAGAAGGATATGCCTTGTTTAGGCAGGACAGGAAAAAAAGGAAAGGGGGAGGAGTATGTGTATATGTTAAAAAAGAATTGAAGCCAAATTTAAAAGAAGAGATAGCTGGTGATATGGATGATAAAGTGGAGGCAATATGGGTGGAATTAGGCAACAGGAAAGGGGGTTATGTCATTGTTGGTGTCTGCTATAAGCCGCCAAATGCTAGCAGAGAGGAGGTGAGTCAACTTCATATGCAGTTGGCAAGGGCTGCAAGTTTGGGGAGTGTGCTCATTATGGGGGACTTCAATTACCCTGCCATTGATTGGTGTGGTGGAACTGCCATCACAGAAAAAGGTGATGAGTTCCTGAATTTGCTGCAGGATAATTTTCTCTCACAGGTGGTTGAGGTTCCTACTAGAAAAGGAGCTCTGTTGGATCTGGTAATATCTAACATTGTGGAGCGCATTATAGATATAAAGGTAACTGGAGACTTAGTGAATAGTGACCATGAAATAGTGGCATTTGGACTTTGTTATCGAAAGGAAAAGTGCGCTGGGTTAACAAAGACATTTAATTTCAGGAAAGCAAATTTTCCCAGGTTAAAAGCAGCGCTTCAGAATGTCAACTGGGATAATGTATTATCAGGTAAAGGTACTGAACAGAAGTGGACTGTATTCAAGGGGATTTTAAGCCAGTTCACATCTAAATTTATACCCTTGGGAAATAAATGTAAAAAAAATAAATTTGCGCCCATGTGGCTGAATTCTGATGTAAAGAGGCAAATGGTAAGGAAGAAAAAGGCATTTAAAACCTTTAAGGCCGAGGGAACGGAAAGGGCCTTTAGGGATTATAAAAACTGTAACAAGGAGTGTAAGAAAGCAATCAAACTAGCTAAAATTAATAATGAAGTTAGGATAGCTGAAGAAAGCATCACTAAGCCTAAACATTTTTTTAAGTATATTAATAGTAAGAAGATGAGGACTGAGAATGTGGCACCATTAATTAATGGGGATAAGTTAGTTACGGAGGATGGCGATAAAGCAAATGTCTTGAATATATTTATTTTTTCCTCTGTCTACCCTATCGGAAGATCCAAGTCCGGTTATCATTTTAGAGTATAGTAGCAATAGCAAGGGTATATCGCACGGTTCAAAGTTCATTTGGTTAACCGAGGATATGGTACAGAAAGAACTAAATAAGGTTAATATTAGTAAATCTCCTGGACCGGATAAAATACATCCTCGGGTACTTAAGGAGCTAAGTTCAGTTTTATCTAGGCCATTGTTTCTTATTTTTGCTGATTCCCTCATGTCCGGTGGTGTGCCTCTGGATTGGAAAAAGGCTGATGTTATTCCAATATTCAAAAAGGGTAGTCGTTCACAGCCGGGTAATTACAGGCCTGTAAGTTTAACTTCAGTGGTGGGGAAGATCCTGGAAAGTTTAATAAGGGAACATGTTCTAGAGTATGTTTCAAGGACTGACATTATAAGTAGTAACCAGCATGGATTTAGGAGGAATAGATCTTGTCAAACTATTTAATCTATTTATTAATGATTTGGAAGTGGGTATTGTCAGCAAGGATTCTGTGTTTGCTGACGACACAAAACTTTGTCGACCATTAAAAACTTCAGAGGATGTGCAATCGTTGCAAGGGGATCTAGATAGATTATCACATTGGGCTGCTAAGTGGCAGATGAAATTCAATGTTGATAAATGTAAGGTGATGCATTTTGGACTTAAAAATACTTGTGCTACTTATACTATAAATGGCTCTGTGTTAAGTGAATCCCTGTTGGAAAGGGATCTTGGAGTTTTGGTGGATAACAAACTTAAAGGTAGCAAGCAGTGCCAGGCGGCAACAGCCAGAGCCAGCATGGTATTGTCTTGTATAAAGCGAGGTATGGATTCAAGGGAGGAAAATATAATTCTCCCTCTTTACAAAGCATTGTGGCGTAAAGCCCCTCATTTGGACTATAAGCAGTGCAATTTTGGAATCCTGTGTACAAAAAGGACATCTTTGAAATGGAAAGGGTTCAGAGAAGGGCAACTAAATTAATAAGGGGATTGGGGGAGCTTGAATATGAAGAGAGACTGGAAAAGTTACAATTATGTACGCTGGAGAAAAGGCGCTTGCGTGGGGATATGATTACTGTGTATAAATACATTAACGGGCCATACAATAAACTATCTGGGGCATTGTTCACCAATAGAACATGTCAAAGGACACGAGGACATCCCTTAAGTCTTGAAGAAAAAAGGTTTAGGCTTCAAGCTCGGAAAGGGTATTTCACTGTGAGAACGGTAAGGCTATGGAACTGTCTTCCAGTGGACGTTGTAATGGCAGGTTCATTGGTCAGTTTCAAAAAAAAGCTGGATGAGTTTCTGCAAACAAGGAATGTTGCAAGTTACTGGTATTGATACATAAAGTAGAGTTGATCCAGGGAAATTTCCGATTGCCACTTGGAGTCAGGAAGGAATTTTTTCCCCCTTCATAAATTTGGTGGGGTTTTTTTGCCTTCCTCTGGATCAACAGTTAGGCAGGAAATGAGGATATTGCTAGATGGGTTGGACTGGATGGACGTATGTCTTTATTCAACCTCAAATACTATACTATACTATATAGTGTGGGTGAGAGAGTATGTGACAGTACTGCAGGGGAGCTTTGGATTGTGTGGGTGTGTGCCTTTGAGTGACAGATGAGGTGTAGCAGCTCCTACAAATCACAGCATATTCAAAGGCTTATATCTCGGGGACTATGTAGAATTTAAAGAAACTAAAGGTACCCTGGTGGATGGGATGACTTATAGGATACATTAGAAGAAATTAAAAAAAAACAATTTTCTCACTATAATTGCCCTTTAAGTTGGGCAATTAATTTTTTAATTAGTGGAGAGTGATTGATGGTGTATATGTTTTCGGGATCAGAGCAGATCTGTATGCCCAAGTAGGTAAAATGTGAGTAGTTCCACTTGAATGCATAGTTGAGTTGTAATAAAAACCTGCTTAACTTTTGTAAGTAAGGTGCAATAAATGAGCCTGCCAAATTTAAGCCGTCTGCCTCCACGGCAAGTTGGAGAATTAGTGATGAGTGAGTGAGTGAGTGAGGGATTTGCCTTTTATTAGTATAGATAAAATGTACACTGCATTAACAAGATATCTCGACCTCAAACTAGACCTCAAATTTCAAGGGTACTCTGCACTACCTACACCAAATTCACGCATTATAAAAACATCAGCACGTTTGACGCTTTTCAAGAGGTACATACTCCCTTAATTATAGGTAAATCTGTACAATGTTTCCGGCAAGCTAAATATCTAATTTCCTCCTCCTGTTACTAAGAGACCCAAAAGCTTATCAGCTGTACGTAATCACAATGTAACCAAATTTAACCTCTTGTCTCCACAGTATGCAACTATCAGGATTCACCTTGCATGATCTATGTATTCCATTAATTTCAATGTTAAAAAAAAGGTAAGTAACTAATACATTCCTATGTTTTCTAAAGATGGAATTAATTAATTTTATAATTATGGACATGCTATAGACCTTATTACTATGCTCAAAAAGGGAACTACGGGAGGCTTAATATGAGGGCAATAAATATTAGTGAACTCATTCTATAACGTTCTCTAACTAAAATAACAATTAATATTGTATATTGAATTGAATCCTTTTGGAATACTTGTGTCCATAAGAAAGATCCATTTGACCTCCTTCCTTAGATTCTGTGTGCGATCTTTGTTTCTATTATCTACCGGAACAAACTCAATACCTTGTACACTTAAGTACTGTGCTCTGCCCCCATTATATTCCTGGAAATGCCTGGAGACCAGACTTTTGGTATTTCTGTTAGTGATGTCTCTGACGTGTTCTCTCAAGTATCACTGGTAAGTAAATGTAAGATTTAAGCTATTACAATTTAGACCTTGTATGGTGGATACAAATTCACACTCTGTGCCCTTCCATATCCAGATAAGGTCATCTATATATCTTCTGGAACAAACAAGGGAAAGTGCACTCTGCCCCAACAGGTGGGTGCAGACACTTAAATTGTGGTTCCTCCCTTGGGAACCACAATTTAAGGTAAAGATGAAACCAAGGGCCGCACTCCAAGTGAAAAACTGTTTATTGAAAACCACACATATCACAATGTTTCGGAGGTTACATCCCCCTTCTTTAGGTGATCATCAATGTATCTTCTATGCAGTGCTATGTGAGGCAGCGTGGGGTCAAAAGCTGGGCAGGAGTTTTCTCCCACCATACCATGAATAAATTAGCAAATGTAGGCTCAAATTTCACCCCCATCGCTGCCCTACATACCTGCAAATAGTAGATATCTTGGTATTTTAAATAATTGTTAAGAGTTAAGAGATATTGTATACACTCCAAAATAGATATTTGCCATTCCCTCGGATAGTGGCTGTATTTATCCAAATGATATTGAATGGATTGTACCCCATATGTGTGAGGAATGCTAGAATATAAGGCCGACACGTCTATAGTGATTAAGTTTAACTGAGGAGACCACTCCTGGCACTCCACCAAACTCTGAATATGGGATGCATCTTTTATGTAAGAATGCAATCTTCTCACAAACGGTTAGAGGACAATATCTACAATATTTGAAAGCCCTTCGTTGAGAGAATTTATAGCCGACACTATAGGCCAGCCTTCCAAGGGTTGATCTGCTTTATGGACTTTTGGGACATGGTAAAAATGGGTATAACAGGGGATTCTAAAAGCAGATATTTTTCTAATCCCTTATCCAGAAAGCCCTTCCTGTATCAAACTGCTTAAATTATTATTATTATTGTAGATTTATATAGCGCCAACATCTTACATGGCGCTTTACAGTTGCATTAATATACATAAGGAAAACATACATGTTACATACAAGGGTAGTGCAATTAATACAAAGCGCAAATGATTAAAGTGCTGGTCCAGCAGCATCCAGTGTGGTAAGTTACAGCATTACTGTGGTGCGTAGGGATAATAACGTAAAGAAAATAAGGCTGCTCAATTAGAAATTATTCCAACTCCTCCCTCCCTTAGGGTGTTCTACCGATTTCTGATAAAAGCTTTTCGAATCTTTTTCTACTGTTTGGAACTTATCCACACATGCTGATCTGAAACTGACTGGATAGAATCTAGATCTACCACTACATCTATGTTTCAATGCTCGTGGGTTATCCCTAGATAGTGTGGACATTGACTATCTGTTGTACTTAAGTTGCATAAAATGTCCAAATCTCGTAGGGCTCTTTGATCTCTATCTTCCCGTATCACTCCCCCGATTTCTAATTCTATACAATTCCCATCAGCATATACCTCCTTACACTTATTTTTTTTCCCATATATTTTTTATTTAGAAAGTTTGCATGATTAGCAATAATATTAATACAATGCAGTAGTAATATAAAATATAACATTTGCTACTTAAACCTTCCAATACATTTTCTTTTTGTATTAAACATTTTGAGCTTAAATATTCTATAATATAGATGCCAAACCTTTGGTCTCCCTGTACCTCCCGCGTCCACTCCACTCAGTCTAAGAATTACTACCTATGGGCTGCAAATCCTAGTGATCTTAATCTGCCCCCGACTCCGACATTGCACAAATCCAAGGACTCCAGATTTTGTCATAATATTTAAGCATGCCCCTCAACCTGTTAACCACCAGTACATTCTCGCACAGCCACCATACATTTGTTATTATTTGATGAGGGGGCGGCCTTTTTCCAGGTAGCCGCTATGAGAGTTCTCGTGCCAGCACATACACTATGAATTAATTTGTTACTTTCAGTGGATATTTTAATTATATTTTTGTCAAATAAGGCTGTCCATGGATCGAGGGTTACAGCAGTATGAAGTACTTCTTGTATTATAGTTTCACAGATTTTCCATGTCTTTTGGATCTCAGCACAATCCCACCAACAATATCTGCTGCAATACCACATCCTCTGTAACAGAGGTTGGAGGCTTGGGGGAATATTCTATGTGTTATTTGAGGGGACACCAATGGTGTAGTATTTTAAAGGCTTTTTCCTGGACTAGTATGTTTCCCACTTTTCACTAAAAGCCAATCTAGGAGCGTGGCGAAATTCATTGAGTGGTGTATATATTTTGGATATGGTTTGGGAGCTTTGCGAGATTGAGTTCCATATCAGCTCGAAGGTAGAGAGTTGGGTGGCTCTGGATCCAGTTAATAATGAGTTTATATAGTGTGTGAGTTGCATATCGTGGAACTATTCAGTGTGGGGTAGTTTATATTGGTGTTGGACTTGGCTCCACTGGAGTATGGTTCCTGCTGGTGCCAAATGTCCTATTCGGGATATATCACAGTCTAGCCATGCTTTCCAGGTTTGCATATACTTTCCTGGTTGAAAGTCAGGGTTGTGGTATATAGGGGTCATTAATGATGGTGTGCTGCTCAATTTTCTGCTCTAGTTTCTTACTGTAGTGTGCCAGAGTTCAATTGTGTGTTTTAAATATGGGTTGTGTATATTTTGTATAATATCCAATTTGTGTATGGGTAGCCATAGTATGTCTCTTAGGGGTATGGAGGGAAGGAGGTTCTGCTCTAATTCTTGTCAGCGAGGTATTTCTGAATTATTATACCATTGCATTGTCTGTGCTAGTCTAGCCCTAGAAAGTAATGTTGTAGAGAGGGGAGAGCTGTTCCCCTAACTTTTTAGGTCTTTGGAGAGTTTTTATGCTTATTCGGGGGCGTTTTTCGTTCCATATAAATTTTATGATTTTAGTTTGGAGTAGCTTCATATCTGCAGGTATAAATGCTGTTGGTAGTGATCTAAACAAATATAATAATCTGGGTAAAGTCATCATCTTGATACTGTTAATTTTACCAAAAAGGGATATTTTATATGTCTTCCATTGATTAAGTTGGGCAATTAATTTTTTAATTAGTGGAGAGTGATTGATGGTGTATATGTTTTCGGGATCAGAGCAGATCTGTATGCCCAAGTATGTAAAATGTGAGTAGTTCCACTTGAATGCATAGTTGAGTTGTAATAATTTTGCGGTTGTGGGGGGTATGTGGATAGGTAATATGACTGGTTTTGAATAGTTGATCTTAAATCCTGAGAGATCGCTAAATGTTTGCATTTCGGAACAGAGATGTGTAAGTGAAGTTTGTGGCTTGGTGATAGTAAATAGTGTATCATCGGCAAAGAGGGCTATTTTATATTCTTCTCTCCCTATTTCTATTCCGCTTATTTTTGCATGGTTACGGACATATGCTGCTAGAGGTTCCATGCATAGTGCGAAAATAAGTGGTGACGGGGCATCCCTGGCGTGTACCATTTCTAATTGTGAAGATATGGGAAAAGTAGCCCATAGTTGAAATCTTTGCTGTTGGGTATGAATATAGGTTATCTAAAGCAGTCATAAAGGAGCCTGTGAAACCGAATTGAATTGCCAGTCGATTCTGTCGAAGGCTTTCTCCGCGTCTATTGAAAGGGCAATCATTGGTGTATGGGTGGAGTGGCAGTGGTAGATAAGTTGAAGTGTCAGGCGTATATTGTCTGTTGTTTGTCTTCCCTTGATAAATCCAGTTTGGTCCTTATGCACTAACGAGGGTAGAAGTTTGGCAAGTCTGTTTTCTAGGATTTTTGTAAACATTTTTAAATCTATATTTATTAGGGCAATTGGTCTGTAACTCCCACAATGGGTAATATCTTAACCTTCCTTTGGAATGACCACTATGTTCGCCTCCAGCATATCGGGAGGGAGTGTTGCTTTTTGTTCTAGTATAGAGTTAAAGGTATTTAAGAAATGAGGAGTTATGATCTTTTTAAATGTTTTATAGTATGTAATATTGTACCTGTCCGGGCCTGGGGCCTTCCCTGGTTTAAGGCTTTTCAATACTTCCTCCAGTTCAATTTGGGTGATGGGTGCATTTAATTTTTGCGTGTCAAGATCAGTTATTTTGGGGAGTTGTGCTGTTTGCAGATAGTTCTTCATATTATCTGGGGTAGCTTTAACTTTATTTGCTGTATTGCCTTGATACAGGTCTGTATAAAATTTTGTGAACATTTTTAATATTTGGGTCCCCATTTGGCAATTTCAGGGGGAGGAGTCTATTCTGTGTCATTTTTTGATTTAGTTTTCGAACGAGCATAGAATCGGCTTTGTCTCGTTTGTTGTAGAATGTTTGTTGGGTTAGTCTGATCGCTTTTTCTGCATTGGCCGATAGTAGCAGATTTATTTCCCCTTTTAGTGAGTTTATTTCGTTAAGTACCATATCAGAGTGTGTTTTGCTGTATGATTTTTCTTTAGCTTTGAGAGTTGCGAGTAGCTTATGTAGATGTTTTGTGGATTCCTTTCTTTTCGTAGATGCAAATTTGATTACTGCTTTATGTGCAGTCCAGACTATTGGGGGTGAAACTTCTCCATTTATATTAAAATTGAAATATTATGTCAGGGTGGTTAACAGTTTTTTTTGTATGTCTGGCTCTGCAAGTAGGGAATCGTTAAGTCTCCAATGATAGTTTGGTTTAGTTGTTAGTAGGTTGTGTAGTTGAATTGAGACTGATGCGTGGTCAGACTATGTTATACTAGAAACATCAGCATCTTTTAATAATGGGACAAGTTGGGCCGAAATAAAGATGTAATCTATTCTGGAATAGACTTTATGAGGGTGGGAGTAGAATGTAAATTTCTTTTCGGTGGGATGTCTCATTCTCCATGTGTCCCATATGTTAAAAGCATTCAAGAAAGATCTTAGTGATTTGGCGGAGGAAGCGGGACTGATGGTAGAACGGTCTAGATTGGTATTAAGAGTGAGATTGAAATTGCCCAGTACAATAAGTATTCCTAAATCAAGTAAAAGAAGGTGTGTCTCTATTTTCCTAAGGAAAGCCCCCTGTCCCTGTGTGGGAGAATAAATGTTTACTATTGAGATCCGAGTTTTTTGAATGCTACCCGTGAGAATGAGATATGCTCCCTCTGGATCTCTGTAACAGAACTCCTGTGAGAACGGTAATGATTTATGTAGTAGAATTGCCATGCCCCCTTTTTTGTCTACATTGGAAGAAAAATAGTGGGAGTTAAATTGTTTGCCCCAATATTTCGGTTCTTTCCCCTGGATAAAATGGGTCTCTTGGAGGCCCAGAATGTGATGATTGGATTTTTCGTATTGTTTAATAGCTAAGTGTCTCTTGGTGGGACTGTTGAGGCCCTTGATATTGAAAGTTGTGTGGTGCTGTTTTCATGGTGGTGGCCAGGGTGAGGGAGCGCACTTACGATCCAGGAAAGAGGATGCCGGAGTTGGGAAGAGCCACTATTCATTTATCTTGTAGTTTTCTGCGAGGAAGAAGTGATGCGGCGAGTCGTGTCTGCTCAAGGTTGGGAGTGTCAAGGAGTCGGCGTGAGGAAGCATCCAGGAGACCGTTTGAATAGAGAAATAAAACACAAAACTCTCATTATAAAAAATAATGTTACAATATAGATTAACCAGATTAATTAAATAAAATAAATGAAGGGGAGTGGTCTTATCCATGCCACTTAATTTACAAAACAAAAATATATGTGGCAAGGTCTCAGGAGTATAAATGCGTGGCTAAGAGAGTGGTGTAAGGAGATGGGGTTTGGGTTTTTAGAGAACTGGGCTGATTTTTCTGTTGGCTACAGGCTCTTTAGTAGAGACGGATTGCATCTCAATGGTGATGGTGCAGCTGTTTTGGGGGAGAAGATGGCTAGGGGGTTGGAGATTTTAAACAAGGTATGGGGGGGAGGGAACGTTGAAATACACAGGGGTAGATAGAGAAGTTAGGGATCAGGGGGAAGGAGGAGAAGGGCGAGGGGGGAGCATAGAGGATAAGGAGGCATGTACGACCATGTATGGAAGTAAATCAATTGATAATCTAAAATGTATGTTTACAAATGCAAGAAGTCTGGCTGGAAAAACCGGCGAACTTGAAATAATAGCTTTAAAGGAAAAGTATGATGTAATTGGTATAGCAGAATCATGGCTTAATGATTCACACGACTGGACAGTAAATATTGAAGGATACTCCTTATTTCGACATGACAGAGTTAATAAGAAAGGAGGAGTATGTATGTTAAACAGGAATTGAAGCCAAATTTAAAAGATGGAATAGATGGGTGAGTAAACGATACGGCAGAAACATTATGGGTGGAACTGTGTACAGGAAGCAAGAAGGTAGGTAAATTAATTGTTGGAGTATGTTATAAGCCGCCAAATGCCGGGGAAGAGGTGGAAATGAATCTCCATATGCAGTTGGCGAAGGCTGCTGGTATGGGGCATGTTCTGGTTATGGGGGATTTTAACTACCCTGACATAGATTGGAGAAAGGGAACTGCCAGCACCTCAAAAGGTATAAAGTTCTTAAATTTCCTAAATGAGCATTTTCTTTCACAGATGGTAGAAGTTCCTACTAGACAGAACTTTTGTTGGATCTGGTGATATCTAATAACCCTGGACTCATTTTGGAGATGAGGGTAATGGGAAGCTTAGGGAATAGTGACCATGATATAGTGTCATTTAATATAGGTTGCAAAAAACTAAAGTGCACTGGGTTAACAAAAACTTTTAACTTTAGGAAAGCTAATTTTATGCTGTTAAAGGAATCGCTCCTGCTTATAGACTGGGGGGAACTGTTTCTAGGTAAAGATGCTGAGCAGATGTGGACCACTTTTAAAGGGATATTAAACTATAACATTTCCAAATCTGTACCTTTAGGTAACAAGTGTAAAAAAAATGAGGTCCACTCCTGCATGGCTTAATGCTCAGGTAAAAAGTGAAATGGAAAAAAAGAAAAAGGCTTTTAAAATTTTGAAAACAGAGGGCACAGAACAGGCTTACAGGGAGTACAAAAGCTGTAATAAAGAGTGCAAGAAAGCAATTAAACTAGCTAAAATAGAAAATGAAATACGGATTGCCGAACTAAGCAAGTCCAACCCCAAAATGTTTTTTAAGTATATAAATGGTAAAAAGATGAGGACTGAGAATGTGGGACCATTAAATAATGGGGCTGATGTGGTTGTAGAGGATGCCGAAAAGGCTAATCTGCTAAACCGTTTTTTTACATCGGTTTTTACTGTTGAGAATCCTTGGTTTAGTGTCATCAGCAAACACCGAGACCTTGCTCTCAATGCCCCCTTCTAAGTCATTTATAAACAGATTAAACAGAAGCGGCCCCAGTACAGAACCCTGAGGCACTCCGCTTAGAACTTTAGCCCACATAGATGTAGCTCTATTAACCACCACTCTCTGTTTGCGGTCCAATAACCAGTTCTCTATCCATGAACAAATGTTTTCTTCAAGGCCAACAGTCCTCAGTTTATACATTAGTCGCCTATGTGGCACAGTATCAAAAGCTTTTGCAAAATCCAAATATACCACATCCACTGCTGTGCCTGAATCTAATTTCTTACTCACTTCTTCATAAAAACCAACTAAATTTGTCTGGCATGATCTATTTCTCATAAATCCATGCTGACTACTACTAATAAGATGATCTCTAGAGACAAAGTCAAGGATATGATCCCTTAACAAAGTTTCCATCACCTTCCCTACCACTGATGTTAGGCTTACAGGTCTATAGTTTCCAGGCTGTGAACGACTACCTTTTTTGAATATTGGTATTACATTGGCTTTTTTCCAATCCAGCAGCACAACCCCAGACAAAAGCGAATCTGAAAAGATGAGAAACAGTGCACTAAACTATGCAGAGCTTTGGAAACTTCCAATGATGTGCAAGTGCTGCAAGCAGACCTAGATAGATTATCAAAATGGGCAGTAGAATGGCAGATGAGATTCAATGTTGATAAATGTAAGGTGATGCATTTGGGATTTAATAATCCCTGTGCCATCTACACCATAAATAACTCTGTGTTAAGTGCATCTGTAATGGAAAAAGATTTGGGGGTTCTGGTAGATAACAGACTTAGCTATAGCAAACAATGCCAGGTAGCAATGGCTAGTGCTAGCAAGATATTGTCTTGTATAAAAAGGGGAATAGATTCAAGAGAGAAAAATATTATTCTCCCTCTTTACAAGGCACTGGTAAGGCCTCATTTGGAATATGCGGTGCAGTTTTGGAATCCCATATACAAAAGGGACATCTTGGAAATTGAGGCAGTTCAGAGAAGGGCAACTAAATTAATAAGGGGAATGGAGGGGCTTGAATATGCAGGCAGATTAGACAAGTTAGGGCTGTTTACATTGAAGAAGCAACGTTTGCGTGGGGACATGATAACCTTATACAAATATATTAATGGCCCATACAATGAACTCTTTGGTGCATTGTTTACTAACAGGTCATATCAGAGGACTCGTGGACATCCTTTAAGGTTGGAAGAAAAGAAGTTTCATCTTCAGGTTAGGAGGGGTTTCTTTACAGTGAGAACGGTGAAACTGTGGAACTGTCTTCCAGCAGATGTGGTAATGGCAAGTTCATTGAATAGCTTTAAAAAAGGCCTGGATAAGTTTCTAAAACTAAAAAATATTGAGAATTAATTGGTATTAATTGGTATTAATGCATATAGATCTGGTTGATCCAGGGATACTTTCCGATTGCCGTTTGGAGTCAGGAAGGAATTTCCCCCCCCTTTTTAGTTGGGGTTTTTTGCCTTCCTCTGGATCAACTGGTTAGTAGGTTAAAAAAAAAAAAAGGGGTGAATAGGTTGGACTTGATGGACGTATGTCTTTATTCAACCTTAATTAGTATGTTACTAAGGGAGGAAAATGTTATTCTCCCTCTTTACAAAGCATTGGTAAGGCCTCATTTGGAATATGCAGTGCAATTTTGGAATCCTGTGTACAAAAAGGACATCTTTGAAATGGAAAGGGTTCAGAGAAGCAAATAAATTAATAAGGGATTGGGGGAGCTTGAATATGAAGAGAGACTGGAAAAGTTACAATTATGTATGCTGATGAAAAGGCGCTTGCGTGGGGATATGAATCTGTTGTAAATACATTAACGGGCCTACAATAAACTATCTGGGGCATTGTTCACTAATAGAACATGTCAGAGGACACAAGGACATTTCTTATGACTTAAAGAAAAAAGGTTTAGGCTTCAAGTTCGGAAAGGGTTTTTCACTGTGAGAACGGTAAAGCTATGGAACTGCCTTCCAGTGGACGTTGTTATGGCAGGTTCATTGGTCAGTTTAAAAAAAACATCTAGATGAGTTTCTGCAAACAAGGAATGTTACAAGTTACTGTTTTGATACATAAGTAGAGTTGAACCAGGGAAATTTCCAATTGCTACTTGCTACTTCCTCTGGATCAACAGTTAGGCAGGAAATGAGGATATTGCTAGATGGGTTGGACTGGATGGACATATGTCTTTATTCGACCTCAAATACTATACTAATAACTTTATAAAGCTTTCAGTTGATTGGTGAGAAAACGTTGGGGGGTGGATCTTGTGTAGGTTAGTTAACATTGTTTTCTACTGAGTATACACCTTCCATTATTAGTTGGTAAAAATTCTTCTGTTCTAATTATATATTTCTGATGAGATTATTATTATTTTTTTTTACTCATGGTATATAGTTAGGGTTGGGTGATAGTGTCTTTATGTAATATTATGTAATTGCCGAAAGAGGTGGGGAAAAAAGGAGGTAGGGGTCTCATAGTGTTGGATTCTCTGTTTTGGTTTTTGATTTACGGTAGTGTTTTTTATGCTAGTATGTAGTGTGTTCGGGTTTTTTATCTTCTATTTGTTGTTATTTATATGATTGTTTTTTTCTGAGTTTACAGGGTTTTCAACCTGTACATATCTGTGTAATGTACATTACGTCTTGGATGGTTTTTCCCTATATCTCACCAGACCCTCCTGCAGTAAAAAAAAACATTTCTAACCTGCACATAACATTTTCACCTGTTTAGAGAGTTGCTTTAAAGCAAATTTTATTATCAACAGTTTTATCAATATGGCTGCATAGCGGATATCATCCTGGTATTAATTTGGACCTTCAATATATAAAGGGATAGCTGGGGAGGAGAAAAGGTAAAAGGAAGCATGGGTTACACTTATTAACCATTTTTCCGGATAACCTTTCGACAAATCTATTCACAACAATAATACCTTTAGGAGATTAAATGTATTGGTAGGGCAAAATGTTAACCCTCTGTTGAGTAAAGTCGGTTCTGGGGAGTCAAACATCAAAATTCAATACATTTTCCTCCTCTTCTTTCGGCTTCTCAGGCCAAACCTTCTGTTTCGTCGTGATCCTGTCGCTCTGCATTTTTTGCTGGAAAGAGAATACCTTGTGACCATGGGGACCAGAATCTCTATCCATGCTTAACTGTGCTTAAAGTCCGTTATGTCACACTGCTTGTTGCTTCTAATCTAATTAAATCACTGGTCTCTGTATACTATTATGTCAAACCAGATGGGAAAACCCTGTGTTCCCCACTCAATTGTGGGGAGGCCAAGGTGTATAATACCCTGGACTTAACGCTTCACTTTGCAAACCATGTTCGTGCACAGTTTCTAAAATATTATACCACACGGCCAACAAAGGCTGTACTCACATTACATACATAATTAAAGGGTATATACACTGTAAATATAACTTAATGTTATGCTCATTTCCTGCCTAACCTTGATCCAGAGGAAGGCAAAAAAAACACCAAATTTATGAAGGGGAAAAAATTCCTTCCTGACCTCCAAGTGGCAATCAAAATTTCCCTGGATCAACTTACTTTATGTATCAATACCAGTAACTTGCAACATTCCTTGTTTGCAGAAACTCATCCAGCTTTTTATTGAAACTGACCAATGAACCTGCGATTACAACGTCCACTGGAAGACAGTTCCATAGCTTTACCGTTCTCACATTGAAAAACCCTTTACGAAGGGAAACCTTATCCATTAAGGATTCTTAACATTAAGCTCTATGTATACACTAATCCAGTAGAGACTGCCTAATTCAGGCCTATCTACTGGTATAAAGAAAAATTGATGAAGGGGCATGTCTACCTAAACATGCCTGTTGTAACTATTATCCGGTATACCTTATTATATTCTATACTTTCCGAAAGTGTGTCTAAACACATATTACCTGATCTTGTAGCTATTCTCACATTCGCAATATTACCCAGAGGTACCTATTCTTTCTGGCATAAATTCATTCAGGCTCTTATTCAATATATTCATTCAGGCTCTTATTCATATATCATTCGGCTCTTATTCAATATTATTTCATACTTCTACAATATCATCAGGCTCTTATTCAATATATGTTCTATAAGACAAAAAGCGGGTAAAGGTTAGTCAGGCTATAAAAAACAACCGATATTACATTGATCGTTAAGCCCTATAGTTGAACCGTGTCCAGTTCTTTATATCCAATAGTATTCCTTTTGTAACAGTCTCCTATTCTCAAAAAAATGTCTGGATACAGTTGTATCTGTATATGTATTGGGTTTGTAGTTCCTAAGGTTCCCCTATGTCCCTTATCCTTTCTTTAGTGTCGGGAAGTCTGCCCAACATATCCCTTGCCACAGGGGCATTTTAGAGGTAAACTACAGGCATGTTTAGGTAACATGCCCCTTCATCAGTTTTTCTATACACCAGTAGAATAGGCCTGAATTAGGCAGTTCTACTGATTAGTGTATACAGAGAGCTTAATGATATAAGATATCCTTAATGGATAAGGTTTTAATATTATGACACTTTTTGTAATGTTATGACACATTTATTTTATTTTTTATAGATGGTAATTCGTCCAAATTTGGATATTCATCGCCCAGATGTGGTAATAGGAATTGGACAATTTTACTATTTATATGTTTAGCACTTGAGTCACTTTAATAGTAGATGGGGGACTAGAGTCACTGTAAGCAATAATAGGGATGAGTCCTATTTTTTAAAATAAGACTTTGTTTAATCTCTTGCACTAAAAATCCACGAACACTTGGAATGAATTTTAATACTTAAGGACTATTTTTGGAATCACCTTTATCTATAATCTTTTTACTCGCATAATAATTTGATACACTAAGAAGTATGATACGGAATGAGTTTTATTATGTTTATATTAATGAGTTTCATTTGCAAAGTGATAGAGTTATAAACACTAAATATTTATGGTATGTAATATGGATTGTTTTTATATATTTATATTTATTGATGTAGACTACTTGACCTTTGTTTAGAGGAATAGATGGGATGGTCTGTAATCAATTTCCTGTTTTGGTCACTATATAAGCACAGAATGTTCATTTTGGTTTGCACTTGATAAAGGGCGCATGTCGCTCGAAACATGTTGTGTGGTAATCTGTGGGAATAAACAAGCTTTTCACAGCACAGCCGTGTTCTATCTTGGTTTCTCCACATCCTCTTTTTTCGGACATATGCCTGTAATTACCCGCTGTGAACGACTACCCTTTTTGAATATTGGAATAACATCAGCCTTTTTCCAATCCAGAGGCACACCTCTGGACATGAGGGAATCTGCAAAAATAAAAACAATGGCCTAGGTAAAACTGAACTTGGCTCCCTAAGTACCCGAGGATGTATTTTATCTGGTCCAGGAGATTTATTAATATTAACCTTATTTAGTTCTTTCTGTACCATATCCTCGGTTAACCAAAGTGCACTTGAATTAACGGGTGCCACATTTTCAGCTTTAAAGTGTTTTTTGCTTTTTTTTCTGTTCTAGCATCCTCACATACCCTAATTTACTGAAGGAAAGTTGCTAGCTTCCTCCTCCTGTATGCTCGTTTTTGCTCCTCCTGCAGAGCACACAATAACATTGCGAGCACTCGTGATGTCATTGTGATGCGACCAGACAGCTCGGCGTGATGATGTCACATGCCGCATGCCGCGACGATAACATGTTTTGACATTACGCCGCGTGCGCACTGACGTCAGTGTGCGCGCTAATGTCACACAAGGTCTCTGCAGCAGAGAGTGTTCATCGACAAAGGGATTTGCCAAGACTCATGGGGGTGAAGATATACAAAGAGCATACAGGAGGAGGAAGCTAGCAATTTCCTGCAGTAAAGGTAGGGTATGGGAGAAGCTAGAACAGAAAAAATAAACTCTTAACATTTAAAGCCACAGCTATCCAATACATGAAGTTATATTCACATTGTACTTACCTTTTAACTAAAGCTGTGATCATTGGCTGCGTCATCAATTATCTAACATTTGTACACAGCATTACTCATACTTCTTTGTGTGACTTAGTACGATGATATGTGGCAATGGCTTGCACATGTCACAGTCCTAAGGAAGCAGCAGGGGCCAGATGACTCACAGACAGCTCCTATTCTTCAATTTTTTCAAATTTGAACGGAGCACCGCAGGAGAACCATAAGAAGCAGTGGGGCCAGTAGTGGGTTAAATTTTAGTTTTGGGGTGGACATGCCCTTTAAGAAATTATTAAGATACATGAACCTCAAATAATTTCTTAAAGCCAAACAGACCTAAAACAATGCAGTTCGGTTCTTGTGGGTTGCACCTCTTATACGTATATCACCATCCATATGTTTTTATACTTTTATGGATAATAGATTTTATTGCTTTATTAATGTAATAAAACCTAGCAAAAATCTGCATTTCTACAAACAAATCTGATACATTCAGTATATTGCAACAAAACATTGATATATATATTATTTGTTTTTTTTGTTGAAGAAAATGAATTTGCGAATGCATTAGCTTTCAACAATCTTAAGAATGATAAAAAAAATGATGTGCTCAGTGAAATATCCTGGATAGAATCCTTTTTCTACTGTAAGCACTTTGACCTTAAGGCCACTTGTTGGGACTTTGTTTATATTGATAGCAAGGAAAACAAATTCCAAGAGCAAAGGGAATTAAAATGGTCTGAAACGTTATTTGACTCCATAGAAAAAGTCAGTTTTAGTGTTCCAGTTAACATAAAATTGATTTGACAGGACAATGGCTCAGTTAGAATGAATGCTCTACAATGAATATTGTTTTACTGTACTTTTGCATTGACCTATGACAATCATTTATACCCATGTGGTATTAAAAGTAAGTAGGAAAGCAAATAAAATGGCCCAATACACGTTTATACAATAGAAAATGAACAATGAACAAAATAAAATACGAACATCTATTTAGTTTTACAAGGGCCTTGTAGAGATGTTCTAGACTACTTATAATATGAAGTTTGAATGAGTCTGTGCAAATCCTGGTATTGTTTACCCTGAGAGCAGAGTAAGGGGTAGTCCTTTAAATAGAGAAAAGGGTAGCATTTTCCAACAAGAGTTATGTAAAGGAACACTGTATTGGCTAAGTTCTGTCCCACCTCAATCTGTCCAATCGAAATAAAAGCTTCTTGCAAGACTGTCTTCCCATTAGTTGGGCCCTGGGCCAAAAGGGGGTGGATACACAACTGTACAGTTGTCTATTGAGATCCTTAATCTCATCCTGCTTGTTCAAAACAAAACAATAGAGTAGTGCAAATAGGTTGTTTCCTCAATATAGATAATCTACTGTAGTTTGGTACTTCAAGGGGATACGAAGCTCAGTGTGAAACCTTTATTTTACAAGTTACTCAAATACAAAGTTGTAGTTTTCAAACATTTGAAATGAAATATAACCCAAAAAACACATGTAAGAATAATAGATAAATGGTTACTCCACCATCCGGATCTATCCTTGGTCTCTCTGCATCCTATCTTGAAATATCTGTTGTATTCAATTAGATCAACTGGACTTGAAATGTAGTTCTTGAAGACATTTCGCTAGTCATCCGACTGGCTTTCTCAATTCAGAATGACTTGTACAAGAAGCTGTGGCAATTATGTACCCTGGAAAATCCCAATTAGCATATCACAGCCAGGTGTTAAGGGTGTGATTAGATAGTGGTTAAGAGGTGTTATAGGAACGCCCAGAGTAAGGTGTTAAAACAGCATTGTACATGGCAGACAGTTGGTGTCGAACCCCCCCACCTCTATTTAGGCTTGGTTTCTTTATTTTCACATAAATGGCCTCCTTAACACCTCTCTTGAACCGTCACGTTCCTTCGCCAGTATGTTAACATTACAATCTTCAAATGTATGTCCTTTATCCTTAAGATGCAGATACACGGCTGCATCTTAAGGATAAAGGACATACCTTTGAAGATTGTAATGTTAACATACTGGCGAAGGAACGTGAATGGTTCAAGAGAGGTGTTAAGGAGGCCATTTATGTGAAAATAAAGAAACCAAGCCTAAATAGAGGTGGGGGGGTTCGACACCAACTGTTTGCCATGTACAATGCTGTTTTAACACCTTACTCTGGGCGTTCCTATAACACCTCTTCCACTATCTAATCACACCCTTAACACCTGGCGTGTATGCTATTTGGGATTTTCCAGGGTACATAATTGCCACAGATTCTTGTACAAGTCATTCTGAATTGAGAAAGCCAGTCGGATGACTAGCGAAACGTCTTCAAGAACTACATTTCAAGTCCAGTTGATCTAATTGAATACAACAGATATACCATGACCTGGATGAATGAGAACCTTCACAAGCCTATCTTGAAATCCTTTTAGGGTGTGATAGAGGCCCCCTACCTAGACCCAAACGCTGCATTATTATTTTTTTAAAAAAATCATCTTAACCTTACTTACAGCCCTTCGTTCCAGATGCGGCTCACGTCGCAAGAAAACGCAGCGGGAACGAAGGGCTGTAAGTAAGGCTACAAAATAAAATAAAAAATACGCCGTTTGGGTCTGGGCAGGGGGCCTCTATCACCCTAAAAGGATTTCAAGATAGGATGCAGGGGGATCAAGGATGGATCCGGAAAGTGGAGGGGGGGGGGGGTCGTGCCAAGGGAGGGTGAAGGCATGGATTGAATTACAGTGAGCTGCTCCTGGTCTCAAAGGCATGTTGGAAAAATGTATATATGTTCAAATTGCAGAACTGATTTTGCTGGGGGTTGGCTTGTTTTAAAGATAGAATCATGGCCAATAACATATACAATTGAGTTTTGGGGTGGACATGCCCTTTAATGTACACTTACAGGCAGGGAAAGTGTATATATTTTTATAAAGAATAAAACATCAGTCTCCTGATTCAGTCCCAAACATGTTTGGAACTTATTCTGATCAGTCATTCCATCTTGCTTTATAATAACCCCCTCATATATAGTCACTAATTCAGTGTCACCCATCTTGGTTGGTTTCTGCATTCTACACAAAATGTAAATTGATGACCAGGAGAAGATGAACATTGACATATAAATTCTGTTACTTTCTGGAGTACCAGTTAGGCTAATACTGGTACCAGGACAAAAAAAACATGAGGATGATAAGTTTCTTTTTGTGTTACGTGTGGCCTCTGTTACTGTCTATGTGATCAGTTTTACACCTGTCCACAAACAAGTATAACTTTTTATGTCTGTATCTTGGATCCATGTTTTAATCCTCTCTCAGAATAACACCCATGCACTTTCTGATGACTTCAAGGTGCCAGAACAGCTATAACTGCAATACACCCAGTAGAAAGGGGATTCTGGGCACCAGTAGAAAGGGGGTTCTGGGCACCAGTAGAAAGAGGAGATTCTGGGCACCAGTAATCCCCTAAAAATGCCTATGCAGGGAAAGGTATTGATAAGGATCGATTTTGTTAATTAATATTGAGAAATCATATATTACAATCACAATCTGCCATTTATTTATTTGTGTTAAACAGCAGCTAAATTAACTTTTTGAGAGGGGAAATGTCCCTTCCACAAATCTGGCAAATGTTAAACTCTTTAAATGTCCATCCTGATAAAAACTTTTAGTATGTTACTCAGTCGTCCCCCAAAACAAAGGTTATGTTTTACTTAAATTTTTTAAATAATGTTCCCAGAAAGAGATATTACACTTACAAGCTCCACAATCTACCGCCATGCTCTATACCACTTCCTGGTAAGGCAGTCATTCATGGTTGTGACAGTGACTTCAAGGCCAATGTTCCTCTGCCATTACAAATGAGCTCCAATGCTGTGCACGTAGCAGCAGCAGTGGAAGGAGGCTGTGAGGTGTATAGTATCTCTGTCTGGGAAC
Organism: Hymenochirus boettgeri; assembly: GCA_019447015.1. Classification (NCBI taxonomy): domain Eukaryota; kingdom Metazoa; phylum Chordata; class Amphibia; order Anura; family Pipidae; genus Hymenochirus; species Hymenochirus boettgeri. Next base: position 73,013 of record JAACNH010001286.1, read on the forward strand.
ATTATTAAACATTTTTAGCAAAAAAATAACCTATGTTTTGGGGTACCCTGAGTAACATACTAAAATGTTTTATTTAGGGGTGGACATACCCTTTAAATAATGAACAAATATTTAAATAATAAATTAAATAATAAGCAAGCATTTTAAATGCATAATTGCCCTTTGAAAAGCGTATTGTATTTTTATAGGTGAAAGACTAGAACTATATAGAAAATTGGGAAACTGAATAATCTACTTGAAAACCTTTCTGGATCAAAGAATATTCAGTGCAAATGCTATTAATTTCGAAAGTTCAAGGTTGATCACAGGAACATATCCTTGTCATTGGAGTCAAAATGGTTGCAATGTTCATGTGAATTAAGGGGAAGTTGGGTTTCTCTATTTGGATCGAAAGGGTGGACTTCAATGGGACTTCAACCCTTCTTGACTGCAATGTTACTATGTTATATTATGTTCTAGAGCAACATCTCATATCACAAATCAATGAATGATTCGTTTCTCACTAACACATGAAGTATTTCCTCTCTATTCTCCCCCTCTCCAGATTAGCCCATTATCAAAATAAACACTCTAAGCAAATAAAACTATAAAAGGGTTTCAGCTTTTATGATTTGTTGGCAAGAAGGAGAAAAACAAAAACAGATAATACAGCTGCCTGCTGTTTATATGTACAATATACAGCCCATCTGCTGAAATTTCCTTCCACTGAAATACAAATTTTTCAGAATGTATCATAAATGGAGTTGCTGTAAAATCGTGTAGCTCACTGTGAGATGCTGCTACATCATAACATTTACTTATTTCTCTTGATCATTAACAAAAAACGAATATCTGATCTTGTCAAAAATAATTCATATTATGCTTAGAGAGTTGATGTATGATCACGTGACAGAGAAGATCATGCGATTACTGTATTTGCCAGGGATGTAATATACACTTTCGAAGAAGTTAAATATTCATGGGTCATAAATATAACTTCATTGCTTTACCAACATTCAAGCATCAGAAAGTATTAAATTATTTATTTTAGCTTTAAATAAATATAAATGACAAGATCTACGCCAATAAAATTTTGTATAATAGAAATCACAAAGAAAATCTTATGTATATTTCATCATGTGAAAAGCATTCTTAAAAATTAACATTCTCTGTACCTACACTGTAAGATACATATTGAACATTAGTGACTGTGAACATATTTACAAAATATACATGAGAGTGAAATAATGAACAGATCTACACACTATGAGAGATCTTCTTTCCATCAGTATAGACCTCACCAAGATAAAACCTTAAGCCAATCCATACATATTGTATAATAGACCCGGGTGAAGTATGTGATCCTGAAGTCAAACTATAAGGTTTATGGCGAGCGGAGGTGGAGCAAAAAAATTTTGCTGTCTGTAAAACTAAAACAGAGGTTTGGAATCTCCGATCTGACCCCCAAATTTCCATATATGACTTCCTGAATTACTGAATTAATTACTGAAGTAAGACGTTTTGCGCTATCCAACTGGCTTTCTCATTCAAATTGACTTGTACAGAATTTGGCATTATGTACCCTGGAAAATCCCAATTAGCATATCACACCAGGTGTGAAGGCGTGATTGCATAGTGGCTAAGAGGTGTTATAGGAACGCCCATTGTACGGTGTCAAAACAGCATTGTAAATGGCAACAAGACAGCTTGGTTTCTTTATTTCACATAAATGGCCGCCTTGACATCTCTCTTGAACCTCTTTGAAGATTGTAATGTTAACTATTGGCAAAGGAACGTGACCAGAGAAGGGTGTCAAGGAGGCCATTTATTGAAATAAAGAAACCAGCCTGAATAGAGTGGGGGGGTTCAACGCCAACTGTTGCCATGTACAATGCTTTTGACACCTTACCCTGGGCGTTCCTAAAACACCTCTTGCCACTATGCCAATCACGCCCTTAACACCTGGCTGTGATATGCTAATTGGGATTTTCCAGGGTACATAATTATCCACAGATCTTGTACAAGTCATTCTGAATTGAGAAAGCCAGTCAGATGACTAGCAAAACGTCTTCAAGAACTAAACTTCAAGTCCAGTGACTATAACTGAATACAACAGATATACCATGGATGAATGAGACTTCCCAAGCATACTGAATCTTTGATGGGACTTTTTTTTGCTTAGAAGCTATATCAATGTGATTATACTCAAGAAATCCATTTTTTTTTTTGTTTTGGTTTTAGCAGCATCATTTTTTTCTTAACTAGAGGGTAGGTAAGGTTGTGGAATGCTCTAAATTACAGTTCATTATTGTTTTTATGTGTACATATGTGATTGGTTAATAACTTGGAAGGGTATAGGAGGCATGGTCCAATTGGATGAATGAGTCTGTTCTCGGTTAGATTGGTGATTTTTTGTATGGGAGGTTGAACTTTGATAGTCTTTTTTTCTGCTTAAGTAACTATGTAACCCACTCAAAAAACTAAACATAGAAAGCTTAAAGGGGTTAGTTCATTCTCCAAAGTTAACATTGGTTTTTAAGCTTTAAGTGAAGAACAGGTGGTACTTCACTTAGAGTATTACCTGTCTTACCAACTGTTTCCCCTTAATGTGCCAGGAGAGACAAATAAACTTACCTGCAGCGTCCTTTAACAGTTAGGTCATTGCTGCTACAAATATTTAAATGCATCTTGACATACAGTCACACAACTACAGCTTTCAGCATGGCTAAGATCTGATGAGCTAGCCAACCATGGATAACGTTGATATAATTTGCAGGTTTATTAAATCAATCCATTATTTATAATGTATCTTGTCCATGAAATTGCACTTTTGTCCAAAAGGAAATGATCCAACAAAGATAAACATGATTACTAAAAGAAATATTCAGATATGCAAAAAACAATTACTTGGATTAGGTGACAATCCAAACCAAACAAAAGAGCAATAGTGGGCGTGCCTTTATCTAGAAATGTATATGCAGTACATGACTTATTTCTTGCCTACAATGTGCACAAAAGGCTTTTCTCAGATGACCCTGGTCAAAGCATTGGTGAGCTTCATATGAGACAAAAATACTTTGTTTTGTAATGGGGGGAAACTCAATTACTTGTATGTTACTTTCTAGCCATGTTTATAAACAAGGAATCAAGGTACTGCTACTGCCACAGGCATAAACTAGTCATTTTTGAATGCAGCCCTTTGGAAAAACATTAGAGACGTTGCAATTATTTTTAATTGCTAGTGTTCAGGATTAAAGCAATTTAAAATTACTAGAGCTTCAATCTTTAGCACTTTTAATTTAGTGTGATCCAGTTATCTCTGCCATGTAGTTTAAGATATATTAAGCGAATTTCAAATGTGGCATTTAGAGAAAATCATATAAAACCTGTTAAAGCTGAGAAGAGTCAAGTCACAACATTGCTGTGTATAAGATAAAGTTAAACTGCTAGAGAGCTATAGGGTAGGAAATAAATGAATTGAGCATACGTTTGTGAAAAATGTTACAGATGTTAACAAATAAAACATATTCAAGGTAATGTTTTATACCCCCTCTGCTTGTCTTACATATTCCTGTGATGAACTTATCTCTTATCTGTCAGTACATTCTGGGAGGGTAGAAGTTAAACATAAACAGGGTTATTCAATAAAGTTATTGTCGTTTAAAATGGTGCTAATTTTGCCCCAACCAATCAGATGTTAGCTTTCAAATGTTAAATAAATCGATTGGTTGGGGCAAAATTTAGCACATTTTAAACGATAAGAACTGTTTATGGAATAACCCTGAAATTATGCTAAATAGTAGTGGCAAAACTTAGCTTTAAAACGTCTGGCGCGTTTGCAAGTTCCGGCAAATAGGACAGCAGAATCCATGGAAATGCATTTCTATTGTCCTTAGGGCAAACTGACACATAAAACTGTGTAATTTAAGGGCTCAATACTGGAAAAAACATATTTTTATGTTTTTTGCCTATTAATTGGAACTCATCTCCCTCACCACCACCATGATTTTTTCCTATTTTGATAAATAGCAACTCTAAACCTGTAAGATGTCAGCTGTCAATCAAGTCACTCTATAGGCATAACTCATGCAGAAATTGCAGGGTGATAAAGATGATTTTATATATGTAAACCGCAAGATGAGGATTTCCCCTCTCCTAAGTGCTGGTCTGATAGAGATTACTGAAAATGTTAACTAAACAGACAGCCAGGGTGATAAAGAGAGCGTTAGTTAAGAGAGAAGAGGGTATACGAGCCAAATTTCGTACACATGTAAGATTTTCCAGATCGACAAATAACCCTGAACAAAACGCTATACACAAGAGGGGTTCGGAGGTCTGCGAAATCTTACGTGTGTACGAACTTTAAGCAAATCTACTGGATCAAAGACATACAACACACACACTCTAGAGTAAGTGCTTCTTAAATGTTTTTTACTGTAGATTAAAATAAAGCAATTTGTTCAAAAACTAGGTTCAAGAGTTCACAGATCAGTGTAAGAAAGCAAAGTTAGGCTTCTTTTTATAGTCAGGGATGCATGGTGTATTATTTATTGTTATCCAGAAGCAATCCAGTTGACTTTTTGAAAATGGGGAGAATACAGTAAAAAACATTCATCATCTCGAAGAAATTTGCTATGCATTCCATAAATCAGTTTCTAGCATGCATTTTGTAGATTTCACATATCAGAACGTAGTTTATTTTATCTGTTACTGCTTTTTTGCAAACTATCCATCCTCAGTAAATAATACTGTAGTGCCAAGAAAAAAATGATCAAGAGACTGGCAAGAAGAAAGATTAGATGCTGTGTTGGCAATGGCAAGTGACAGCACCTTTCCATCATGCATTATGCGTGTTTTTGTATTTACACGTTAACCAGTTATCTTTTTCTTGACATGAACAGATTGACACCAGTAAATGCATGTAAAAGGGTAGCAGAGCTGTTATCGATAAGGCATAAGGTCTGTAGATTTTTGTTTTTCTCATGTTACTTGCATGTAAACAGAAAAATATTCAATCCTTTTATGTTTTGACTAGATATTGCTAGATACTTTGGAGCAGTGTATAATATTAAAAAAAGCTGATTTAGTTTCTAATGCATTTCTGCATTTAAAAAAAATTTAAAAATATTTACATTTTGATATATATAGTTTAACTTGGTGGATTAATACAAGTGTTCACAGGTGATGCAGGGATAAAGTAGTAACAGGGTTATCAATAAAAGTTCTTATAGTTTAAAATTGTGCTATTTTGCCTCAACCAATCAGTATGTTAGCTTTCAAATGTTAAATAAGATCTAATTGGTTTGGGGCGAAATTAGCACCATTTAAACGATAAGAACTAATCTCCCTGTTGTACTTTACTTTTTGATGAAGACTCATTAAGTGTTGAAACATTGAATAAAGAATATACTGAACACACATACTGGCAGTCACAACAGTGATTGCTGAGACATCACGTCTCAGCCTTACATTATTGCGCACTGCGGTCCAGCTCCTTCTGCTTGCTTTGTGCACAAGACAAGCAGAAGGCACCGCGGGGAAAAAAGACTGGTAAGTATATTGAGAGGCCAATTATGTGTTTAGTAGACCATGCAGGTCTAGGTTTTGGGTGGTTTCCAATCAGCAGAAGATTTGTTTGTAAGGGGTCGACTACCCTTTAAAATTAATTTAGTCCACTCAGCAATAAAGAGTTAGGATAGTACACTCTAAAAATCAAATTAAGTGTAATGGAAGCTGCAGCTTAAACTTATCATCTCCCTCTTTTTTTCTAGGCCCCTCTGAGCCTACCTGTGATGATCTAAGTTCCTGACATCTGATCTTCATTGTATTGTTTAGCTCTGCCCACCCGAGACTTCCTGGCTTCTTGTGGTGTCCACGCAAGTGTCCGACACGCAAGTGATGGGCACAGACAGACAGTGCTTTTCTTGGACACCAAGATAAGTCCAAACGGGGTCCGCACTCGAAATAACAAAATATTTTTATTAGTGACCACACTCACTTCACAACGTTTCGGGGGGTTTATTGTGAGTGATGTGTGGTCAGTAAATAAATAATTGTTATTTGGAGTGCGGGCCCTTGTTTGGACTTATCTTTGGAGTTTCTAGTTCCCAAGGGAGGAACCTTGAGGGTGTCTGCACCCTTGTTGGTCAGAGTGCACTCATCCCTTGTATCTACATTTGTGAGCTGTTCTTGGACATCCACAAGAAGCAGAGCCAGGAAGTCTGGGGGGCGGAGATAACACAATACATTAGGATCCAGATGTCAGAGACTTTAGATCATCACAGGTAGGCTCAGGAGGGGCCTAAAAGGGGGGGGGGGTAGACTGCAAGCTTCCATTACACTAATTTGATTTTAGATTGTAACATTAAGAGCTCATCTACAATAAATAATTTAAAACATTTCTGGATTTTTGTATATGGTTAATTAATTTAACTTGAAACGGTTAAATAACTCTTTTCATTTTCGTCTTCACTTTTATCTTACAATATTTTATAATCAATGAAAGTTGTCCGTGAATTCAGACATTTTCGCCCATCGCCCCCATTCACTTTCAATTACAGAAATCTTACAAGACAAATAATCAAACTTTCACTCAGAGAGCCTAAGTGTCATTGTTAATGAACTGAACCTGGATGAGGTGTAATAAAAAACCCTTGATTAAAGAGGCACTAAAGTCACAAGAAAACATTTTCCAAAGCTGACATCTACAAAGATACAAGAATGGAAACAATAATAAGGCAGTAACTATTTAGTATTGTTCCTGGTGGACTGTATGCTGCCTAAAATATATACTGCAATATACTTAAATATCATACTGGTGTGGATGCATCTGTAAAAAAAAAATACTCTGTGCATAGGCATTTTAAGACGATTAGACAGAGACATTGCACTCACTTGCAACAACATGGAAGCCTTCTTTTTTACTAAAATCAATGCTTCATTTACATGTCTAAATATAACTAACTTACTAGACTAGTGTCTTGCAATGATGGTGTTTGGGGAGTAAATGTTTCACATTAAAAATGTTTAAAATAAGCTTAATATTTTCATTAATTTCATCGGGTGTAAAAGCATAATTAAAGCCAATACACTTTCTTAATAAATGCACCTGGATCTGAGGTCAAAGCCCTAATAATGATTTTCTTAATGAAATACACCTGAATCTAAGGCATACTTACAGATTTAACAGTAGGAAAGTACATTATCATTATCATTATAAGTAAAAAAATCAGACTGATATAGTTTGACATACAAACAATTACTGTACATGCAAACTGCCAACTAGTACTAACCCATATAACAGTTTTTTTGTACAGGAGAAATAAAATACTACTGCTTGGTGTTGGAGTAATGTACAACAAAATGAAAAGTGACTTACTATTATTAATCATTATTGTCAGATTAAGTGAACAAATATTTCTATTATAATAAAGATGATTTGATGCAATGTCCAATCCCCCCTGCAGATTTAAGTGTCTACACTCAATCACTCCAAATGCTCAGCAGCTTTTACTTCTTGTCTTGCACTAGAAAGAACTACTGCAAGCAAAACCATTTAGGTGGTATGATGATTTAATATATTAATTATTATAGGTTATGATGTTAAACACACATAGCATGCCAAACAAAAAATAAATAAAACATTTTTAAAATAAATTTAACATATATCACCATAATCACAGAGAGAAATAGAAACAGTATTGGATGCTGTATTTAAAGAAAAGCCACTTCCACCCATCTTTCTTGGAGGTAATGTAAGTACCAAAGCACCTATCGCTACTATGCGATATACTAACCTTTCCAAATCCATCATAATTTGCTGAATTGTAATAACCTGTAGGTATTTGCTGGCATTAGACAAAATGCCACTGGTACTCAAGTGTTTACATTTCAGTAAATCATGGCCAATTCTTAAAGAGCCTGAAACGATACATCTATGGCCAATTTCAGATAGGATTTAGCCATTCTTGGCACATTGCCACTTTATTTGCTTTCTGAACATTGCACTGTCAATTCTCCTTTGCCCTTGAATGAAAATATTTTCTGGGCTTATATTACAAGTGTATTGAAAAGGGCTGTCCTGTCCATGTTTATTTACTGGCGCTTTTTTCACAGTGCTTAGAATCCTCCTTTCTGCTGGTTTTATTTTATCTGCAGGTTTTGACATCAGGTCATCAAAAAGTCCAAGGGGTCAGTCTGAAAGAGAATCAAAACAGATGGAGCAAAGATACAGGTATAACAGTGTGTTAATATGTTGGGGACAAGTGTTAAAGTGATCACATAGAGAGTGACAGAGGACCGCATTGCACAAATGAAAACATTCAATCCTCATGCTTATTGTCCTGTTACCTGTATCAATAAACCAGTAACTGTTTCAAGGATTCCCTGCCTGCGCTGCCCCGAGTAGTATCATAAAGTTTATCTGAAGGGAATCATATTAACAGAAATCGAAAAGGTCCCTCTGGTGTCTTACCCTATTAAATCAGTAATGCAACTTACTCTAACTCTGTAATAGGCCACATTTATGGTTGCTGTGTATTTTTCATACTATTAACTTGACTTTCAGCTAGTCTTGAATGATAAATCTAAATTTTCTATCTAATACTCTAAAATCTATTGTTTAAAAAAAAAAAATCCAGACACCTGTGTTCTTAATTGTCGTAACAATTCAAGGACTTCACCATTTATTACAAAATATTATTTGTTTTGATGTTATTTGAAGTAAAGGAGTATTCAATCTAAAATTCTGCAAGCAGGTTATTTTTTTTTCAGCTGCCAATTAGGCATTGACACTTTTTGGTCTGTTGCTGGCCATTCTCTATTGTGCACGTTCATGTAGGGTATCATTTTTTTAAAAATAAAGTTAGTTTTTAAATTCACATTCGTTTTCCTTTAAAATTTCAAAATGTTAAAAACTAAAAATCACTTTTCCACCATTATTACTACAAAATGTATTTTATAAGGAAAATTTCAATGTTAACCGAACAACCTAAACTACCACTATCAAACTACCCGGTTGCAATCACTTTGATGTAATATGCTGGATATCGGCTCCTGGTTCATGCATCCAATTTTTCTGTGGCTTTTACGAAAAACATTAACTGGTATTAAAAAGCAATGCAAAAAAATCACCACTATCGGCATATTACTTGCTTGCAGTTGCGTGTGGTTAATTCCTTACAAAATCTGGATAGTAATTTAGATACTATCAGGTTTATTCAATAAAAGTTCTTATCATTAAAAATGGTGCTAATTTTGCCCCAGCCAATCAGATTTTATCTTTCAAATGTTAAATAATATCTGATTGGTTGGGGCAAAATTAGCACCATTTTTATGATAAGAACTTTTATTGAATCTCCCTGTAAATTTTGTTAATGCAACTCACATTTGGGGTTTGCACATCTGGTAGTATCTAAATTACCCGACCTCTATCGGATTAAGACAGGTGATAAAAAGGGGGAGATCCCTTATATTTATTCAAACACAAAGCAATCCACGTTTTGGGGGGACATTTCCACCCTTCCACTCCCCCACCCCGAACATTGGATTGCTTGTCTGAATAGCGTTAAGACGGAGCAGCACAGAGAAAAACTGCGGTGTGCAAGTGTGACTATCCATTACTGTTTTAGTATCTAAATTACCCCCATATGTTATATTTTTAGCCACTACATCAGTACAGTACCAACAAGTAAGTTTTGATCAAAATGCAAATACACAGACAGACTTTATCCAATTAGAAGGGTTACACCCTAATCTTAAAGCAAGAATGTCAAAGTTTATTTTTATATGCCCCATGCATAGGTTGCACAGAGACATGTACCAACAACAACACCCGATAGATTCAATCCAATAGTTTTTCAGCTTTTTTCTAAACCCCTAAATAACCATGCCATTATTTCAGTTCTACTGCAGAGATTTTAAACATTCAAAGTTGAAACTTGACAAAACCACTATTATAATAAAGAAAATGGGTGTAACGCAGATGTGGCCAAGCAACTAGCTCCAAAAAAATTATTCCACACAAAACTTTCAGCTGAGCTCTGTATTTGAGCGTATTCCAGTTTCTCTTTAAATTAAATACTACTCTATTTCAGAAAAAACCCATGCAAACAATATATAATGCATTAAGCCAAATACAGTTGAAATTTATAGACAAATCTCTATAACAAATTTCAGGTTTTTTAAACTAAACACCTCTTACCTAGAGTGGACACAAAACCAAACTCGATTATTCAAACTATTTGGGTTCAAACTAGTTTGTTTTCTGGACTCGGGTCTGTATTTTCGATAAAAATTGTAAATTCGATAATTTACAATTTATGGACCGCTGCTAACCCTAGAATTTATCGTTCGCTAAACCCTCAAAAGTATTGTTCATTTCGATAACCCTCGAATGTACGCTTCATTTTCGCTAGCCCTTGAATGTATATTCGCTAACCCTCGAATGTAGCCTTTGATTTTTGTTACCTTTGAAAGTATCATAGTTGTCGGGTACCTCGAAAGTATGGATCGTTTTCGCTAACCTCGAATGTATTGTTTGCTAACCCTCGAAAGTATCGTTCTATTTTCGGTAAACCTCGAAAGTATCATTCGCTAAACCCTTTGCATTGGCCGTAACCCTTGCGCACATCCCGATAATTGTCCCGATCTATTTAGGAAGTGTTTTAACAAGGTTTTGGGATAGTGACATGTTCCCCAGCCCATTTCCCAGGTACCACAGCCATTTACAGTAAGTTACCATTGTTAGTTTAGCTGTAAATCATCCGGACTTTTCAAACTACTCACTCCAGCCATTGACTTTAATGGGTCAGAATTCGAACTTTACTGAAGTTCGAACCTCAAAAACAGACCGAACTTTTTAAGTTCGGCCATCTCATTCTTAACCTGTAAATTACCCTACCCCTAACAAACTATCAGTACAATGCACCAGGAGCTGTAGTGGCTCATGGGGAAATGCGATCCTGCTGTAAACTTTTGGGGAACTGTTGAATGCTTGCGCTGCTTGTGCAGGTCTTCACAGCTATCTTGCACTATTATTGGTTAAGAATTGAAAATAAAATTAAACAAATACCAAAGCTGGAGTTGCTCAGGGTATATCTCTTCATGGAGATTCAATATGTGACCTTTTGTCATCAGCTGGTATTAACAAGTCATGCCGAAATGGCCTCAAAGTGATACTGAAAGCTTGTGGAACGCGGCGGGTTGTTTCTTTTAAGATATTTGTGCATCAAATTCTAGTTTTATTAGAGTTAGAACTTCCGAATAGGTTAGCGTCACTTAAACTTCAGCCTTCCGATGCAGCTCTGCTGAATTTTCCCTTGGCCAAGATTGCTAGAATTGAACTGGTCAGGTCAAGGTTAATTAAAATGTTTTTTGGAAAGGTGTTTTATAGTACATGTGGCAGCTTGTACTCCAATCAGGCATGCTGTGGAAACTTGCCGGCATTTTGGAAGGGTTTATCCTATTAGGCTACAGGGCCTTACAAAATTGCTAATTTGTCTTTGGCAAAAAAAGCAATGTCCATGGTTGTTATAAAAATGATCAGCGTAGAATATAGATAGCACTATTTATCTAACATACAAAACCTTAGGTTTACTAGGGCTAATATGCGAGTTAATAGGTGGAGTACATACCAAATGCTGTATTGAAAGGATGCTATAACATTTCTCTTATTTTGTTTAATGTATTGTTTTTAAATTTTTCTAATGTTGTACTGTATGTTGATGAAATCTGACATATTTATTAAAGCAGGTTGAAAATTTTTCAGTGTGCGTTTACAATGAAAGGTCTTAAACTGAGGAAGAAGAAAAACAAACTTGCGAGGGACAATTATTTTGTATCCAGTGTCATGTTTTCTTTAGAAACCCTGCAGGACTGAATTGGGTAGCTTTGGCTCAGTCTGAAGCCGTATATCAACATCCTGCCTGCACTGCTGTGGGAATGAGGGGATTTTATAAAGGTTTAACTTTTCGCGGCCGTTTGTTCCGCGGCCATTAACGCTATAAAGTCGCGGTTTACGCGATTTAATAAAAGGCCGTAAAACGGCGCGCGAAAGGTAACGAAAGCGTTTAAGCGGGGTTTCGCGCCTGGCGATGACTTACCTAGTTACCCCGCTTTCTTTTATAAAGCGGCGTGTACTGGTTTCGCCTCGGCTAGTATCGCTGGTTTTATTCGCCACCTTGAAGGGGCGAAGTAGCCGATACTAGACCTTTCCCCTGCGGGGATGGGAGCGCACTCCGCGCGAGGGTCGGTTGCAGTAGTGGTTGACCCGCCGGGAGACAAGCCCACCCGTGGGGTTCCCCCACACCCCCGGGCGGCAGCGGCGACACCCGCCGCCGCGGAGCACTTGTCCCAGCAGCCCCTCCCAACCCGTCCCCGTCGCGGCAATCTCGGAAGGGAGCCTAGAGGGGCTGCCGGGAAGGGGCCGCGCAGGTGGTCGCGACCACCCGCCGCGCACCCCCTCCCACGCAAACCCCTCCAAGCCCCCCGCCCGGCCGCTCCCGGGGAGGGGACGGAGGGAGCCGCTGGGGGGTGGAGGCTCCCTCCAGATGGGCCCTGAGAAGGGCTTTGGGGCTTAGGGGGTCCCGCAGCTCGAACCGGGACCCCCCCCCTCCCCGGCCCTTATAAGGCCCTTGCGGCAGTTACAAGTGCCTTGTGGCTCTGACAGAGCCTTTGGGGCTTAGGGGTCCCGCAGCTCGAACCGGGACCCCCTTCCCCGGCCCTTAAGGGCCCTTCGGCGCACTGACAAGTGCCTTGCGGCTCTATAAGAGCCCTTTGGGGCTTAGGGGTCCCGCAGCTCGAACAGGGACCCCCTCCCCAGCCCTTGTAAGGGCCCTTGCGGCACTAACAAGTCCCTTGCGGCACTAATAATGCCTTTGGGGGGTCCAGCAGCTCGAACTCGGGACCCCCAGTGGCGGCTTAAAAGAGCCTTGGTGCAGACGCTCTTCGGGCTGG